>CAAKMY010036083.1:697-11684 GCA_901111285.1 Corrigiola litoralis
ACTAACATTTCGTCCACCTATGATCTGGACCACGCGTGTACGAAAAGACTTTCATCATCGGGTTTGACACAGACAAATTACGGTGTCTACATTAATAAACAAAGAATGTCTGTGTACCACGGTTCTTCCAACGCTGAAGCAGGGGCGGATCTAGGTGGGTGCGAAAGGGTGCATTGCACCGGATTTTTGAAAAAAAAAAGTGAGAAATGTGTATTTTTGGAAGTTTTTTAGTTGAGATGTAAAGCAAAAGATGTCATTTAGCTTTAAGTTTGGTTAAAATGTTGTGTATGTAGGACCCAAGTTCAAAATGATTAAATTATAATGAACATTCTTTTTTTATATTCACTTTATCATCGTAATATCGCATCTTTTCATTTTTCAAAATGATTAATTTATAATTTTATATTCCGCACCCACGTTGCAGAATTCCTAGATCCGCCACTGCGAGTAATAATCATAACCCCACAACTAAGCTCCTAGGTCTAACAATAAAAGTAAAGGGAGAATGCATCATAAGTCTTATATCCTCTACTATATAAAGCAAGATCAAGATAAACATCTTAGTTAGACTTTTCACCGAAGTAGTCTCAAAATGATGAAGTCCAACCATCTTATTACTACTAAATCAAATGGCTAGTAAACAACTACAAACAAAGCAAACCAACAAGCCACATTTAACACATAAAAGCAAAGGGGAACTAAACAAGAACCTAATTTCCCCCAAGCTTAGCTCGCACACTGAGCTCCTTTAAAACAATTCTTGATCAGGAATACCACCATCCGACCAAGCACTTACCTCATACAAATATCACCAACGCCCCTTCTATCATCATAGCACAATGTGGATTTTCTAATCCCAACCACCTATTCTAATAAAATAAACCACATCCTTATAACACTAATGGATATAGAACCTACCCGGATCTCCCTTCAAACACCGCTTTTTATGCCACCAACTCCAAGCAAAATGCGGTCCTAACACTCATCCCTCATTTTGCCTAGACGCCCATCAGTGTGGGTTTTGACCTCGCCTCTCATATTTTTGCATAAGATGAGCTCACAAATGTCCTTGTCGCCCATCACCGCATTTTAAACTTGGCCTAGTGCCAATTCGAGTACCCTTTCTTACCTAAGCCGCCCCGTAGGGTTTTCAACTTAGCCATGATTTCTATATCTCTTTTTTTTTCTTTTTAAATATTCTGATTTTTTTTATTTTTCTTTTATGAAAATAAATGACACGACACACATGAATTCACCCCTAACCAGTTTGACAATAGCTAAACTTCTCTTCTCTAAAGCTTTTTTTCTCCCTCTCTCTCTCTCTGTAAAAACTTCTCACTCTTAAATTCTTTTAAGTTCTTTATGTAAGTTCGTGATTTTGTGCAAGGAGGTCAAGTAAGTATGAGTATCGTTCGAAGTCATGAGGCTAAAGTAAACTGTTGCTACCCGAGGGTTCAAACTCGAAACTCTGCTTAAATTTATATTCTTAACATGGTGTTTACAAGTTTTGATGTATTTTAATTGTTATAAGCATGTTATTACTATTTAGGAATCGTGCTGATGCCTCGTACTATAAATTTAAAACTTTATTATGCTAAATCAAGTGACACTAGGTTAATGTAATTACTAATATGTTTTGTTCATCTAAAGAAAGAATCATGTAAATGACATAGTGTGTATTTTTATTGTATTCATGCATGCTTGATTGGTATGACAATCATAAAGACTAAACTTTTTTTCTTTTTTGAAAAGAAAATGAGTTTTTGAAGAATAGACCTTTGGACTCTCTACCTAGATTTTCCATGGGATCAACATCTTCATTTTGGAAACCATTGATGTTGGAACTTATGACCATCGTCCCTTGGTTTATCCCTCGCTTTTATATGGTCTAAGGTTCTTGTTCGAATGCTTTTTCCGTGTTTTTAAAAAAATACGGTGGTAGTTCTTCGGATGTAACATGTCATTGTTTGGAATGTCCCATTTTCCCCCTTCCCTCTATTCTCCCATAGTCCAACATCCCCTTCTCGTGGAACATAATTTTCTAAGAAAATGGTCTTTCTTCAAACCAAACGAAGCCTAATACATAACAAAAGTCTACTTAGCGTCTGTTTGGTCGAATTTCTATATATAAAACTGTTTTTGTTTCTCAAAAGTAGTTTATCTAAAAACTGTTTTTAGAAAAACTTTTCAAATTTATCCTAGTTTAATGTAGAAGTGTTTTCAATAATGTAATAGTATTTGGGCAAACTATTTCTAAATAATAGTTTTAGAACAAATACAAAAGATTTCCTCATTTGAAAAATGAAATATTGTATTTATGAGATATTGGAACAATTAAAAAGATTTTCCTCATATGGAAATAGCTTTTGAAAGAAATGGAAACGAAAGTAGTAATTTGGTGCTTCTGTTTCTAGGAATCATGCCTAGTTTTTGGAAGTGTTTCTCAACCCAAAAATTATAAGTTAGGCTAAACACCTTTTTTTTAGAAAACTCAAAATGGTTTTTGAAAAATTCTAAAAATTGTTTTGACGACAAATTATTAGATACACATGAGAGTACCTATATATTTATTTTTGTTATTTTTTACAAAAAATATATAAAGGTACATACAAATATATTCGACAGTACATATTCTCAGGTGTTAATAGATCTTGGCCAAACATACACTTATTTATTTACCTTTTTTATTTATTTACTTTTTCTAGCTCGTTTTTATCGGGAAGTGATTTTTACACTCCCAAATGTTATTTTTACACTCCCACTAATATTTCTCATATGAGAGCACATATTTTTATGCTATATTTTATCCCTCTCATATGGGGTGTAAAAATCAATATGAGGAGTGTAAAAATTACTTCCGGTTTTTATCACTTCTCTACCCTACTCTACTCAACCCACAAAAGATAATTCATTTCCTTTTTCATTTTCATTTTTCATCACACTGCCCCTTTCCTTTCCTTTCCTATCAATGCCCTCACCCTCACTTTACTCTCTCTCTTGTCATCAGTTTTTCTTCGATTTGTTGATCTGCTTCACACACACACACACACACCTGCTCTCTCATCTCCCTTTAATTTCCTCTTAGTGGATCGCCGACAAAAAAAACAAAACAAAACACTTGAAACTCTTAAACTCAAACAACTGATATGACCAACAACAACAACAACAACAACAACAACAACAACTACTACTACTACTACTACTACTACTACTTGAGTGCCCTTTCCAAGATAATGGGTTGCTTTTTCTCACTTTAGATTTGTTTCTACTACAATTCTCATTAATAATTATGGGTGGGTGTTTTCCTTGCTGGGGATCATCCAACCAAGCACCTGAAAAAGAAGCACCTAATAATCCTAATAATAATAATAGTAACATTAATAAGAAAGACACCTCAAGTCTTCAAAATCATCAGCTGGGCAAAGTTAATTCAGGTGAATTTCTTAAGAAATTGTTTAAAGAATGGTTCTTTTTATTTTTATTGTTCGTGCCGAATTTCGAAGGATATTGTCTGGGTCTCATTTTCTCAATTATTGGACTTGTTTGACTTTTCTTGAGCTGGTCTTTACTTTGATCTGTTCTTTTTGTTTTTGGCATTTCTTGGTTTAATTTTATGTGGGTTTTGTATGAATTATAGTGTTGTGTTTTTTAAGAATGTGGTTGTTTATAATTGAGCTTGAAGATCTGTTTCGAAATTTAACAATGTTGGTAATTCTGGTGAATTCTTGGTTATGAATTTGCATTTGCTACTGTAATGTACTGAGAGGAACCACGGAAAATTTTCGAGTTTGGGGTTTTATTTGTATGAGCTATGTATGATAAAAGTGGCGTGGAGAAATATGCTAATTATATGTGTTATGAATTTGCATTTGCGACTAAAATGTTCTGAAAGGACTCGAGTATGATGTTCGAGTTTGCGGTTTTATTTATAATGAGCTGTATAAGTGGTGAAATAGGTGAAAAGTAACTAATTGTTTGTGTTATATGAAAAATGAAAGGAGTTCGAATTTTTGGTTTTATTAATAATGAGCTATATATGATAAGAGTGGTGAAATTGTGTGAAAAAGTATGCTAATTGTTTGTGTTGTACGAACAATTAAATTGACATTACTCTTTTTATTGGATGGAATTTACAGAACCAATATGTGAAATTTTACATTTTCTCGATCATGAAAATGTTTGTGCTAGTTCTTCTATGTTTACTCATATAAGAAGACGGGGTGGTTTAAACAACAGGAGTAATAGCTTCTTAGCCAACTTGTAATTCTAGGACTTGCTTGATGCCTGCATTTGTAATCAAACGATAGCTTTTTAGGTGATGATAGAATGTATGGTACGTAGCTGTGAGGACAAACTTAGTGACTAGTTTTTTTGATAATGTGGTTACATGATACATTTTGAGCTTTGATTAACTGACTTAGTTATTGTTTATCCTTCGAGGTGTTGATACATACATGTATTCAGCCTCATTTTGGCCCTATCTCATCTCCTGTTTTGTGATGTGTAGACAAATCAAAGTCTCGCAATGGTGACCTAAAGAAGGAGCCACCGGTTTCAAAAGATGGCTCAACTGCCCATATAGCTGCACAGACATTTACATTTCGGGAGCTTGCCACTGCCACGAAGAACTTCAGGCCAGAGTCTTTGTTGGGCGAAGGAGGGTTTGGACGTGTTTACAAGGGTCGATTGGAGAGCACTGGACAGGTAAATTCAGTGTAATACAGGAGACTGCCTGAAATGTTTAATTTCTTCTCATTCATTTTACTTAAATTTACATAATTGAACATGGTGAATGTAACCTAAGATTTCTCTTTTTCAAGTATGATCCTTTGATTATATTGCCATTGGCGTACCTTGTACCTTTGCATATTTTCTATCATGTTGTAGCACAAGAGGTCTAGCAAACTGGTGTCATATGTCTTAGCATTTTGATGATTTTCTAAGTGATCAGGAGATTTTTCATCGCAGGTTGTAGCTGTGAAACAGCTCGACCGGAATGGCCTTCAAGGGAACAGAGAATTCCTGGTTGAGGTACTTATGCTTAGTCTGTTGCACCATCCAAACTTGGTGAATTTGATTGGCTACTGTGCTGACGGTGATCAGCGTCTTCTTGTATATGAATATATGCCGCTGGGTTCCTTGGAGGATCACTTACATGGTCAGTACTGTTTTATCATTCTTCTATTATCTGTGTGGCACATATTATTGTTTATTTCACATAGTAACATTCTAAAATGCTTGTCTATGGGTAGTCGATATTTCTTGTTGCCTATGCATTGATGCACATTCATGGCTATGTTTGCAAAGTGCAAACCCTTAAAGGAGGGTAGCATTACATAACCTAGGCAACCTCACCTACTCTTTTTTTTTTTGGCTTCGTGTGTATTGGCATGGAACCCATGTAGCATATATTGCCTTTAGGTTAAGCTTTTCTTAGTCTGGCTGGTTTATTCAGGAGTACATAGTGGTGTAAGCATGTCACTCAATTGGAAAGAATCTCATCATCTTGTCAATATTTTATAAATGATTTATTATATCGTTTGTGGGTATGGCTTTTAGTAGCATGAATGTAATGGCTCCTTAGTTCTACCACAGAGTTTGGTCTGTCAGTTGATGATGACTTTGTAGAGTGGTCCAATCTATAACAGTCAGAGCATTTTTAGGTGGATTTTCTGGATATTTCTCTATTTTATTCCGGGGCTGTTACATCACATACCCTTTTTCGTAATTTGGTCAGAGTAGTTTCTTTTGATTGTTTAAAGAAATAAAATACTACTTTTCTGAACTTTTACATGTAAGGTATATGAAAACGTAAATTATTTTATGCTCCAAAACAATGCAAATTTGTTTTTCATTGGGCTATTTCATTATCTTTTAATATCAGCTAGTCCCCCATATTTTTATCTTGATAAAAAGAGAATGGTTCCGTGTGCTCTTACTTATTATTATTAATATTTGAACTTTGATGTGTAAGCAATACCGAAGTGTCTAAGAAAAATGTTATGTTGACGTAGGTATGCTTTGGCCTAGATAAGTTTTAAAATTGAATGGAGTCTATATCGTTATGCTTAAATAATCTAATATGAGAAAAATACCTATGGTTTGATATAGATTGAATTGTCCCAAACCCTTTGCTTTTTATTTAAGACTAGTTTGGTGGTAATAAAGTTCTAGGTTAAGATTCATCAATTTTATGTCGTTCTCGTCAAAACCTTAAACATATATTTAGCGCTTGATCTCAATATTCATCAGTACTTATCAAATTGATATACTTCATAACAAAAACATATATTACCGAAAGTATTATTATGTTTATCAAATTGACTAATATATTCATTCTATTTTTAGTAAACTTCTATTTTTAGAAATTGTATTTTTTAAAAGTTTCTTTTTTTTTAAAAAAAAAAAGTTGCACTTCTAGGTAAGTTTCCTTTTTCACCACAATTTTTTATGGGACTTTCCTTATTTTGTAATTTTCATTAAATATATAATCTTTCTCTTTTGGCACCTTTGTTTTGTATAAATGGATAAAATGAACCAATTTGTAATTAAAAGTTGTCGCATTAGCAACGTTATTGATTGATAAATAAGATAACTTTGATGAAAAAGTATGCATAAGAACATGAATTAATTTTAAAAGAGCAATAAGGAAGAATTTCCAGACCCTCTGGAGAACATTGGTTTCATTTAATAAAAATCATTCATTGACATTTTTCTTGTCAATAACACTAGGGTAGAGTTTCATTTTATGGAAATAATATTTAAAGGGAATTATATTGAAAAGGTGATTCTAGGAAGTCCTTATAAATTTTTTGGATTGAGGACTTGTAGCTTGTGTACTACTCTACACTCAATTCCCGTCCTAGGTTAAATTAAGGCTAAGTGGAGTGTGAAAGGTTTTCCTTATTTTCAGAAAATAATGTGACAACTCTTAGAATTATTTTTGTCCCTCGATGTGCCCCTTGTCCCTTAGATTTGGATGATTAATGCATATGTAATTGGTAATGCTCATATCTTTTTTACTATGGCTCGTCCCGATATATCATTCGTAACAAGGAGTATCCATGACTAACGACAACACCCTATAAAATCCTAAACAAATAAATTGAGAAACATAGGTTTAAAAATGTGAACACTAGTTGATAATGATATTAATCTTTAAAGACATACAACCTCAGTTGAGGGGGCGGCAATCCTCCTACTGGGATTGAAACAAACCACAATAAGTAGGTTGTGACAAGTTGGCAAATGGACTTTGTGTATTTGTTTCTTGTGTTTTTCTCCCCATTATATTGAAGCATAAAGAGATGGATTATGGTAGACGATTTGAAATCAAGAGTTTGTGGTAGCTAAATATTCAACCTCAATAAAAAAATTGACGGAGACATATTTAATTTAAAGAAGTATTAATATTTTCAAATTTTTATAAAGCAAGTATCTTGTTTTCATAACATGTAAATTGGGAAGAATCTTTCTGATGTGTAGTGCTTATATCGTCACTTACATAATAAATGTGTAATTTGGATAGAGGAATAATTCTTTTTACTAAAATGTATGTTGCTTTAAATAAGTTCAGATAGTCAAAATAGTTATATCATAATTTCTATCGAAAAAAGCAAGTTAGGAAGAGATGCGTGGTTTAAATTTAGAAGCGAAATGAAGTGTTATGGCAGTTGTCGTGCTACTTGATGTCGAACTGCCCCTCCTCTATGCAACGAAGATGTAAGTTTTAATTTAGGGTTTACAAATTACAACTCCTCATTTTGTTTCACTGCAATCCCTTTTATTATAGTAAAACAAAAATAAAAGTGATGAGAAATAAGTTTTAGAGTTTTGGCTAATATAAAGATGGACATTTATTGGTGAATAACATAGTATCTATGTTATCATAACGAATTAACAAACAAGATAATCACAAAAGGCTAAGAAAATTTTGGAAATAATTTCCATGTGAAAAACATGAAAAATATAGCTCATGCAAACATAAATTTCAACTCAAAATATGTGATTTTAACCGTATTTTTGTCGTGAAAGTATTATTACATAGATTCACATAATCATCATATTATCATGAGGATAAAGGTTGACCAAATGGTTGGGTTGTCCCATGATCGAATTCTCATATTCACATGGATTTCCCGTAACATTAGTTGTTTCAATGTGAAAAAAAACCATAAGTATGACATTATTAAACTACAGATCAACAACGCATAAACAATTTTTTTTTAACAATAAGGAAAAACATAACAACATAAGGATACTAAAAAGTAAAACTACGAAGGCCAAGACGTCGACAACCCTTAGCCAAATTATGCGCTTCAGACACACCATCTATAGAAACCTTGAAGATACAACATGACACAAAGCTTCTTCTTTGCATCAAAATATCCCCCACTAGCCATTTTCAGATGATGCGAGATTTGACAGGATTACCCAAAACCATGATTAACTCCAGACATAGACAGTTCTTGAATGATTGATGAGTTCTTTAAATTAGGGATAAACCTCAATAACAGATCTTGACCCTAGTATAGGATAAATCTTATGGTTGCTAAATCCGACAAGGTCAAAGAGATTCTTCCATTCTTTTTCAGTTCTCTCCTTCCCCACTCCAGTTTGGCACATCATTTCCATATCAAATAGAATTTGGTTAGCTGAGTGAGGTACACTGTCATTTCCAATGCCAACCACTATATCTATGATAAGCACCTTCCCACCTTTTTCATTGGTTCGAACAACCTCTTTGCATTTTTCAAGTATTTTGATGCAATGATCATCACTCCAGTCATGCAATATCCACTGTAGAAATATATAGAGTCACATTTCATTTATCTAATACAGAACCATAGTAAATTACTAGAAGAAATGATGGGAGGCCATCATACTTGATCCGTATCAATTTTGTGTTTCGCCTGTTTTTTAGTATTAATAACATAAATTGTTCAAATATACATTACTATTTACTTATGGAATTATGTTTGATATGTTATTTATCTTGCTTATAGCTCATTGACTTGGTTAACATAACTACTTTAAGAGTTTAGACATGTTTGACAATGTGCTAATTAAAAGTGTAAGTTCGTGACTTTAAGCTAACTCATAATAAGCTATATCTAATTTCTTATTAAAATTTAAGGCACTTGTATATAACTTTTGTTTTCATTATTACCATAATACGTATTGTTATAAATTAGGAATGCTTAACAATTTGTTGTAATTGTCACAAAAAAGTAATTTATTGTACCAAACACACTAATTGGCGTTGTAAATTTCCATCTTCATTAAACCAACATGTCATAAAAAGAAAGAACTAAAGGTCATGACCTTCTACAGCTCTTGCTCCTTTTGCTTTTTACGTTTTGAATCTAGGCTCTCTTAATATACCACTAATTAAAGCCGTTAAAGCTTGATTCACGAGTAAATGAGATCAAATCACATATTTTCTACTACTTTCACAATGAAAGAAAAGATTATGGCAAGATTTAGTTTATGTGTACCAAACTATTTTTGGTGCATATTATACCCTAGGTTCAAACTATTTTCTCAAAGAAGTTAGGGGAAGTTTAGTCATCAACTTCAATGGAATTAATCTTAATAAACTACATTAGTTGTTATGAAATCATAAAAGTACCAAATGATCTAAAAGACAACTTAAAAGTTGAGTGGACAGCTTACCAAATATTGTTATATAAAATCACGTTTATTTTAAGATCGTCTAATTTTAACTTTAAAATAAAGAATCTCATACAAAAATTTCTATTGCCGGAATACCTTTTATACAATACTCACCAACCAAGTGCGTATTGAACCAAAGATAACTATCAGATATAAGTATGTTACAAAACAACGTGAAATCTGAAACAAGAGGTTGGTTATTTTACCTTCAATAAGACCACCTGAGCATTGGGAATTCCTTGGAACATGTCACCCGCAACGTATCTAATGTTCTGGACATTCCCTTGTAACCCATCAACAACATGAGGTAGATCAAACACAATGCAATTAATCTTGGGATAGGCCTCAGCTATGGTCTTAGCCATAGTCCCATTGCCTCCACCAACATCTACTATAGACTCTACGCCCTCGAATAAGCTCTTGAAATCATTGTTGGTAACCAGCATGGTCGAAAGAAATCGAGCATCGCTTGCCATAGCTCGGTTAAAATGCTCATTAAACTTCGGCATGCAACCAGCGAAATCCCAAATACTCTTTCCATGAGCAATTTGGAAAGGAGATACTATATCATCACTTTGAAACCACTTCGATAAGTGATGTGGGGATTCTGTAAATACCGGATTAATCACCGCGAGTGCCATAGGAGCTTGACTTAGTGGGTGATCTTTCAAGAGAAGCTGGGAGCTTATGGTAAGGTCAAAGGCTTCTTTTCCGTTGTCTAAGTTTTTCATGGAAAAGAAGTTAGAGTGAACTAAGTGACGCATCAAGCGATAAAGGGCAGGAGCTTTGTTTGGATGAATTGCAAGTGCATAGGCTAGCTCAGTAATGGGAAGTGGCTTATCTTTTTTATGTATGGCGTCCGCAATGCCTAATTCAATTGCACACTTGAGCGCCATGGAATTCTGGAAGCTATAAATATGGTTCCATATAAGAGCTTGTGCATCTAGTAACTCTTTTTCAGTTGCCTTTGTGCCGGTGTTTGGATCCATCATATTCTAATGAAAACTATCTATTCTACAATCTCCACTGTATGTTTATGTTGTATTTGTGTCAAGACTGAAGATAGTGAAATGAACGCCAACTTACAATACAAAACTATCAAATAGCTTAAACTATATACATAATCATCTTAATAATGCCTTTTTTAACTTTTATGGATAACTTGACGTGATTAGGAATAACTTTATGTGATTAGGAATCTTTCAACAAAAGCAACCAATTGGGGGGGGGGGGGGCTGGGGGGTGTTACCGCGATCATGCTGGGTAAACGCGTACAAAAAGTAAAAAAAACAAAAAAAACAAAAAAACAAAA
>CAAKMY010036092.1:0-20075 GCA_901111285.1 Corrigiola litoralis
CTTTAGAGGACGGAGGGAGTACTTCGTATTGACTAATTTTCATGCATCCTAATCAATCTCCGGATATAGAGAGTAGTATCTAATTTAACACTTTTGTCTATGACCATACTCATAATAAAGTATACATATAGGAACACGAAATTCGTTAATGTTGTAGATTTTGTAGGTACGTTCATGTTAAGATTGAAAAGATAAAAGAGGGAGAATAGTAGAGTATTCGTTGTTGTTCTTGCTCATGTGCGAATTCGTTTTATATGCAGAGTACGTTATTAACAAGGGGAGGATTTTCCAAGATATATATCGAGACATTTACTCTTATCAGCTTATTATAATAGTAATATATCAGGTAATTAACTAAAACAATTATTGGTTTAATAACACTTAAAGATATTCCCGCGTTTTATTAGATTTGCTCAATTTGATCTATACTAATGTTTAAAGTTATAAAATTATATTTTGGCCATCAATAATTTACAATATATAATTATTATACTTATAAAACAATAACATAAAAATATTTTTAAATGCAAAAATATGACCGTTTTTAGTTTGTAATTTTGTACAATGATTTAATAATGATAAAAATATCACTTTGATTTCGATAAAACAATAGCACAAAATTATCGGACGGATGGAGGGTATGTACTCCGTATGAGAATAAATTCCCCCCTTCAAGATATTTTTGTTTAAGATGTACTTATGTCGAAGCTGTTGACAAATTTACCTGTAGTGTAGGAGAAATTATTAAGTGGTCTAGGACCACCACCTGACATATAGTCCCAACCAATAGAAATATGTCATTCCAACAAACCGAAAAAGGAACTTACCCATTTACCCTTTTCTCTCTCTTCTTTTTTCAATCATTTAACACTTGGCATATTATTAGTGGCAAAGATCATTGGTCCTCGACCACTTAATAATTTCTCGTCGTGTAGATGAAAGCTCAATGTTAACATAATAACATGTCTGGTTTGTGCGGTCAGTTATTTATTGGGATGTGATCATTACACTCCCCCCAAATCAGGCATATGTTTATTCAGATATAGTATGTTGAAGTAATGGCTTCAAGCCTTACTTTCCTTCTCTTATATTTGAGTTGTTCTCTTGTCCCACATATACATAATATATCTTTGTCCTTGTATATATATATTTGTCTTCCTTCTTCATATGTTCAAGTAACAAGCCTAGAGGGGCTTTTGTGAAGGTAGGCCTTGTTGGGCTAGACCACAGACGCACGCGCGCATTGGGCCATGGGCTTTGGCTTGGGAATTAAAACTAGACTAACATTGTGAACGATTATCACCATATTTGGAAATAAAGTTTATCTTGTTGCCGTGTTTAGAAAGA
Organism: Corrigiola litoralis; assembly: GCA_901111285.1. NCBI lineage: Eukaryota > Viridiplantae > Streptophyta > Magnoliopsida > Caryophyllales > Caryophyllaceae > Corrigiola > Corrigiola litoralis. Next base: position 1,348 of record CAAKMY010036092.1, read on the forward strand.
ACTTAGTGATCCTATTGCTATAAAGGGACAGTACAATTTGAGAACTTATGTAGTGAGCTAAGCTACGTATACACCATATAGGCTATAGCCGATATAATGGAAAGGAGAATCGGTATAGTAGGTGCTGGAATCAGTGGTCTACTAGCATGCAAATATGCCCTATCAAAGGGTTACCATCCTATAGTTTTTGAGTCCCGTAGCACCATTGGTGGTGTTTGGATAAAAACTGTGGAAACCACCAAGCTCCAAACACCAAAGCCACTTTACCAATTCACTGATTTCCCTTGGCCTTCTTCTGTGGAGACATCTTTCCCTAACCAACACCAAGTACTTGATTATGTTCGGTCTTATGCTAATCATTTTGATCTACTTAAGCATATAAGATTTAACACCAAGGTGGTCAGTATTAAGTATGAAGGCCCTTCTGAGGAGGAGATGCAATCTTGGGCTCTATGGGGTGGCAATGGTGATCCCTTTGGCAATAAGGGCAAATGGACTGTCACCCTTGAAGATATTAAAAGGCATTCAACCGAGGTATGTGGAATACTATACTGTCTATACATCATCTTCACTCTTATAATGTACTACATCCAATCCATTCATTTACCCGCATTAGTTTTGTATTTATAAATAATTTTATAAAAAAAATATATTATAATTTTTTCATTTATAAATCTTGAGTCATTAATAGTTAAGATTCACCTAGATAGCAGTGTCAAAAAGCAAATGTGGAGAAATATATAGATCGATAGAAAATAAATTGATGGTTTGGTTTTTAGGTTGGGGGTGTTGTTTTTGTTTTGGTGGTTGGAATAACAGAATTGACCATGAGGATTAATCCTAGATTCCTAGGTATAGATGAATGTAGGTGAACACATGGTGATAATGAATTATGACGAATTTCTTTTTTGGACCCAACTCATAGATCCAATATATGAATGCATCTCTACCTCGACTAACATCGCAGCAGTTTATATCATATCAGCATGATGTTCCAAGCATATGTATGAACATACATAGTACTAATGGGTTAATTCGTATATGTACTTTATAGTTGGTGAATATTCACGTCATATTTGATAAATATATAAATTATATGATGTATTTATGATTTTATGAGTATGTATAAATATATAAATTATATGATGTATTTATGATTTTATGAGTATGTAAATATATTTCTGTGGTGAATATGTCTTTTATGTTGGTGATTCGCATCATACAAGAGGTGTACGTCATTGTATATAATTGGGACATCATCGTGGGTGGTGCAAACACTCCTGCCTTTAACAGGAATATAACCATTTGCTGTACCTTATCCAATTTAGCTAAGACTCTTAGTAAGAAAGACCGGGAGCCAGGGAGACGGGAGGTTTTGAGCTCATTCACCTTATGTCCATAATGTTTTTTTTTTTGGTACATACCTTATGTCCATAATGTATGACGAGGGCTTGTGCATTATGAGATGATCTCCTTAAACTTTTTACCTTGGTTTGACAATAAGAGGACGCTTAGTGACATCTTTCAGGTGATTATGCCCCTTTTTGACTAAATTGTTGTCGTTTGATTTGTTGCTTTCCTTTTTATAATTGTACGTGTCATATATGTGTCTTCTTAGGGCTGATCCTTTTTGACTTTGTGGAATGGCCTAGGTGAATTTATCATGATTGCCATGGCGTTCAATCAATGACCATCCACCTAGGCCTTCAGCCCTTCTATGTCAATTACGGAGTACATTCTTTTTTCCTCACAACTTAAGTTCAAATACATGTTCCTCCGAACCCAATATAGAGCCGGCAAAAAAGAGCCCTACTTTCATGTGCAGGATTTGACGGGTAATCTCAAAGAAATAGTGTGTTCCACTTATTTGCATTCTTTTGGTGCAAATCTGATTGCTTCACCAACCAGGCAACAAATAAGGCTAACTGAGTAGAATTTTAAGTTTCATGTTTAGCACTTGTTAAATCATTACAACTTGTCAATTCTTTCAATGTTAGATGCAATAAAGCGAATGATCCACGGTATTTTTAATGATCTATAAATTTTAGTACACCAATATTACCTTCAAATGTTATTGAAACAATGAAATTTATAGCTTAATTTGAATTAGAACTCTTTGAAATTGGAAGGAGTACTCCATCAAAATTTCCATTATTCTAGTTTATAACATCAACCATACGTACAGGTGATGCAAGTAGATTTTGTGATCTTGTGTTTGGGCCGGTTTAGTGATCTACCTAATATACCAGAGTTCCCCTCTGGTAAAGGTCCAGAGGCATTTGATGGGAAGGTGATGCATTCCATGGATTATACTAACATGGACTATGAAAGTGCTCACAATTTGGTTAAAGGGAAGCGGGTTACAGTGGTTGGCTTCTCAAAATCAGCTGTTGACATTACAATGGAATGTTCCATAGCTAATGGTAAGCAGGCCTGTTTTACGCATATTGCAGATAACACTGTAATTTCGGCATAGCAACATGTATTCAGTTATTTTATAGCTTATTTGGGAAGATGTATGTGTGATACAGAGTCCTGCAATAGTCATGCGCATTCACAATTTGTCAAACTACAAGCTCTTGTTGATGTATATCTTTATGGTCCTATGAGACTATGGCACTTCTAACATGTAGTGTATGATTTCTAATGCAGGAGTAGAACATTCCTGTACGGTGATATGCAGGGATGCACAATGGAATCTCCCCGATTACTTTCCATGGGGATTTCCTCTTGCAAATTTGTATCTGAATCGCTTTTCTGAGCTTTTGCTTCATAAGCCCGGCGAAAGCCTTCTACTTGCTGTTGTGGCCTCATTGCTTTCTCCTCTGGTACTATTTCCTTTTTGATATAAACATTGTTTAAAGGGAAGTATCTCAAGATAAAAATACAGTTAGTGAACTAAGTTTTGGCTATGTTTCTTTTTAATCAGAGATGGGGAATCAGCAAATTTGTTGAGAGCTACATTGAAAAGAAGCATAATCTCATGAAGTTTGGTATGAAGCCAAACCACAGCTTTGTCCAGCAAATTAATTCTTGTTTAGCCACAAGCGTACCGGAAGGATTTTATGACAATGTTGAGAAAGGAAGCATAATTCTTATGAAGTCTCCGACGTACAGCTTTTGCAAAGAAGGTATTCTACTTGATGTAAGTGTAGGAGCAAAAGAACTTATCAGGACTGACTTGGTTATTTTCGCAACTGGGTTCAAGGGTGATCAGAAGCTCAAAGATATCTTCGCAGCCCCAAAATTTCAAGATTGCATTGTTGGATCTTCCGACATGACTGTTCCATTGTACAGGTACCCCCCTCATTATATTTGCAACTTTTGATGCCTGCATTTTATATGTTTGGTATGTAATACGGAGTACTGTTTTAGTGAACTATTTACACTTGAAAAAAATGTGCGAAGGGGAATCTCAAAATTGTGAAGAATTCGCTGACACAAAGGGAGTATATAATTCTTATAAAAGTATCTTTTATAAATTTTTACGTGTACCGTCTATATGTTTAGGGAATGCATCCATCCACGGATTCCACAATTAGCAGTGATTGGATTTTCAGAGAGCATTGCGAACTTATACACTTCAGAGTTAAGGTGTCGTTGGTTATTTGAATTACTTGACGGGAAATTCAAATTGCCGAGCATTCAAAAGATGGAGAAAAATGTGCTAGAATGGGACAAGTTTATGAAGAGATATGCTGGCAAGTACTACAGAAGATCTTGCATTGGAGCACTGCATATTTGGTACAATGATCAGCTATGCAAGGACATGGGTTGGAACCCGAAGAGAAAGAAGGGACTTTGGGCTGAATGTTTCGAGCCCTATGGTCCAATGGATTATGCTCAAGGCTAATGAAGATTGGTGTATGACTCATTGACTTTGTGTCTGAGAAACTTTTGTTGCTGGACTGCTGATGGTGTTGTTTGTTCGCAAGTGTGAGATTATGATTTGTGAAAAAGTAATTCTCTTCTTTTTCTCCTTTGACCCCTGGAAAAAATGTGCGAGTTTGGTAAATTTATGTACGTTTATTATTAACATGTTTGTTGGTGCAACTATATATACAACAGATTTGCCGAAGTGTGTTACTCGAAAGTTTTGTGTCTAACCATCCATTTTTACCTGACCGTTTTAAAGTACTTCTATTTTTCTTGGATTGATTATCTTTTATGTTTTTGATAAAAACTGATGAACTAACTCAATTTATCTAGATCGTCCATTTAAATAATCTTTGTTATGTATATGCAACCTTATGACATCAACGATTTCTCCGTTTGAAATCTTTTATGTTTAATAGTAGCACTTTATATTTTCAAGCTAAGTATCCCCACTCCTCAATTGTTATTATTAGTAAAAGGCATCTTTCCACCTCTATTGATTTCTGCTTCGAAATTATAACTTTGTCAACTTTTAATAATTACCAAATTTTCAGAAAATACTAATTAACAGTCACTAAACTTCAATTTTGCTTCCAAATTGTTAATTTAGTACCAACTTACATCGCAATTGTTTTTTTGTTTTTTTGTTTTGTTTTTTGAGTACATGATAACTTGAACCTGAGACATTTCCACACATGTTAAACTTTTACCAATCACAGTATAACTTTATTAGTAACAAAATTGAATCTTACATCGCTCTGTCCCCTTCATTTCTCCCCATTTGTTTTTTGATACTATTTGAGTTATATTTTGACTATTAAATACTCAAAAGATAAAATTATTAGAAAATTATAAAATATTATAATTAGATTTGTGTTGAAAAATACTTTCACATGATATATTTTTTATAATTTTATTAATAATATATTTGAGTTATTAATTGTGAAAATACCATCTCGACAAGTGTGGTAAAGTAAAGGATGTGAGAATTCATTGGGAAGTACAATTCGCTTGATTCATCCACTCGGGAGTACGTCTGAAGTTCACTTATTTCTTAGCATTTAATGGTATTGATTTCATTTGTATTGTGTTAGTTCATACAGAGTATAATAGAAAGGGACATATGTGGTGGAGTGGATGAATCAAGCGAATTGTACGCCCCACTTAATTGAGCGAAAATGAAGTAGCTGATGGTGATTATAAAAGAGACGAGAGTATGTCCTGACACTCCCGCACAGTAAATTTCCAACAAGGTAGGCATTGGCGACTGGCGTCTCGAATTTTCGATCGAATCAGAGTGAGGCGCGAGTACTATGACTAATAATATTTGTTGCTCGTTGCTACATGATATCCCCACATTCCCTACATACCGGTATGGGTTGGTTAAATTGGTTAGGAAAAGAAGTAAAACTTTTTTAATCTTAAGTTCAGTGTTACAAGGAACATACATGTAATTGAAAGAGACGGTCCTTTTTTTATTTAACTTATAAGTAAATCTAGTATCAACATCATATAAAAGCAATATTTATAAGCCAATAAATAGTCACTTTAAAGTGGTGTAGATTTAACTTAAAATTAAAGGGTTCATTCAAAACTTTCTGGTAGTATAACGTGGCAACCTGGATCAATTTTATCAAGCAAAATGCAACAAATATATATATATAGAGGCTTTTCTTTTCTCTATAAACCCTTATCTCTTAACATAGAAATACCTTGTATAAGACCACCATCACCATAACCATATTGACAGATCGATTGAGTTTTAGGTTGGAATGTAAGGTTGATTTTTTTCTTTTAGTTTTCATAATTTTTACTCTAGGGATTTTTCTTTTGAAAGCTTACTACTATAAGATGACCGAGTATAACCATGACAAATCGAAGTATTACTTAAAAAAGTTGCACTTTAAATCTGAAACTACATTCTATGTTTTAGGAAATGTTTATACTTTTCATATCCCCCTTCATGTAATATTTTTTAATTGCAAACAATTCACTATATTAGGTTTGATATTAACCTCATATTTTGACGGTTTGATGGCCCAAATACTGATATTTTGTCATTGATCATGAGTTTTTCTCGTAAGCTAACATCTTATTATGCTTAGTTGACAACTATAGGTGAATAACAGTTCGAAACATGCGATTTTTTTTCTCTTTGGTAGATTAACATTAGATATTTGGATTCATATGATGTTTGATTGTGTGCTCATCGTCGTTCACTTAAAATAGCAAATTACGGATGCAGTCATAACTCATAATTCTTGATTTCCCGTGAAAAGACCTCATTGATGTACGTGGCCACATATACAGTGTGTAATTAATTTGTCTTCGTTGGGGGCTTGCCTCTCATCTGATGTTACCAACATGAATATAAAAGAATCCATTTCCCTCCGATTAAGATAACAATATGAAGAAGTTTGTACGGATTTTTGGACGTACATATATTTTCCTGGACATGTTTACAAGAACAATTCTCGTATATATAAGAGTTCCATTTGAGAACTTCTGCACTTAGATGAAACAGTCTTTGACGCCACCAATAGTGAATAGTGGGACCATGGAAAGAAAGGTGGCCATAGTAGGGGCAGGTGTTAGTGGTCTCTTAGCTTGCAAATATGTTCTTTCGAAGGGTTTCCATCCCATTGTTTTTGAGTTCCGGAGCACGATTGGTGGTGTTTGGATCAAAACTGTGGAGACTACTATTCTCCAAACTCCTAAGCCATTTTACCAATTCACTGACTTTCCTTGGCCTTCTTCGGTCGAAACAGATTACCCCGACCAACACCAAGTGTTCGATTACATTCTATCTTACGCTAAGCATTTTGATTTGGTTAAGCACATTAGATTCAACACCAAGGTAACGTGTATTAAGTATGAAGGCCCTAGTGAGGAGGAGATGCAATCTTGGGCACTTTGGGGTGGTAATGGTGACCCCTTTGGCAATAAGGGCAAGTGGAACGTCACTGTGGAGGACCTCGCTACTGATTCAACTGAGGTAAGTACCATGCTCCATATCACTTTTTTTTTTATAACACATGCATTCGAGTATCGTGAACGTGTTTAGAATTTCGGTTTTCAGTCACAGTCTGGAGTGTCATGGTGGCTACTGGCTACATGTGAAGTTTTTACAATGGAAAACATGTTGAGTTTGAAGGACCTACCGTATGTCCCTAACTTTATCTAAACTCATGCCTTCTTCATAATTCATACTCCGTAACATATTTTGACAATTTTCTGTTTGAATACATAATTATACTATCCACTACTCCAGTATCATGTGAAAAGATGAAGCTAATTTAATAAAACATATGTACTCCAAAATCATGTGGCAAACTAGTTATATCCATATATATAGTGGGAGCTATTGTAGATTGGTAGGTCCAGTTTATAACTTAATTGATCATCATTATTCTTCATTAAGGATTATGAAGATAACTTATGCGGTGGTTTGTTCTAACAATCATATGAATTGAGTATAGAGAACAAATTGAGACACATCATAATGGTTAATGACTTTCAAGATGACAAATTAGATTCCTACAATTTAAGATTGGCTTAGCTTTCTTGATGTTCCCCACATATCAATTCTTTTGTGGATGTGCAATTACGGTACTTTCCAATTTTGAACACTAATACATGAATGAATAACTTCAACTTTTTCTTTTTGAGGGTGAATAACTTCAATTTACCAACTCCAGAAAGCATTAAGAACGACTATAGTGTCTAGAAGTGACATTAGTCCTTTTAACCCAGGATTAATGTCACCGATATTTATAACTCATCAACCATGTGGCGAAAATTTTCACCAACAATATGAAAATGAGGGGTGAAGGAATTCTGATTTTGAATAGAACAGAATAAAAGAAAAGCATCTGACTAAATTTGTATGATGTGAATTTAGCTGGTCTTCAGTAATGATAAGGTTAATTACACAGGTGACACAAGTAGACTTTGTTATCTTGTGTCTGGGAAGATTCAGTGATCTGCCAAACATGCCAGAATTTCCCCTAGGTAAGGGTCCAGAGGTATTTGAAGGCACGGTTATGCATTCTATGGAGTACTCTGACATGGACTATGAAAGTGCTAGAAATCTAGTCAAAGGGAAGCAAGTTACAGTAGTTGGTTTCCAGAAATCAGCTCTTGATATTGCTACGGAGTGCTCCATGACCAATGGTAAGTGGTCATATTCCACAATCTACAATCTTTGGAGTACTCTGACATGGACTATAAAAGTGCTAGAATCTGTGAATTGTAACATGCGAGTTGCGACAATGATAACCTCAGTAGTCAGGAACATTTCGCAGCTATCAAGTAGCACTATTGGTATGCATATAATGATTATTCCTCTACGAACCTTTAATGCAGGAGTAGAGAATCCTTGTACATTGATATGCAGGACACCGCATTGGTGTGTCCCTGATCACTATCCGTGGGGAGTGCCTCTTGCACTATTGTATCTGAACCGCTTTTCTGAGCTCATGATTCATAAGCCAGGCGAAGGCCCTATACTTAGTCTCCTAGCCACATTACTTTTACCCCTGGTATACTTACACACTACTCCCTCATTTATCTGAAAACTCCCGTTATAAAGAAATGTATAGTTAGACACATATTTTACAATTGATATATATGTGAAGTGTTTGAAATTATTTAAGTGAGACATTTAGTTCAATGTATGATTCGGTTAAGTTTTATGGATGTGTTTCTATCAACAGAAATGGGGAATTAGCAAATTTGTCGAGAGTGATATTAAGAAGAAGCATCCTCTCAAGAAGTTTGACATGGTACCAGACCACAGCTTCCTACAAGAGGTGCACTCTTGTTTATTTGCAACCGTCCCTCATGGATTTTTTGACAATGCTGAAAAAGGAAGCATCATATTAAAGAGGTCTCCAACCATCGCCTTCTGCAAAGAAGGTGTTCTACTAGATGATAGCGTTGGAGTCAATGAACCTATACAGAGTGACTTAGTTATCATGGCTACTGGATTCAAGGGCGATGAGAAGCTCAAAGACATTTTTGCATCCCCAAAACTTCAGGATTATATTGTAGGCTCCTCCAACACGATCGTTCCACTATACAGGTAAGTAAATTATAGAGCTATAAGAAAGATCAATTCAAATAGAAGTTTAAGTGTATGTTATAGAACTCTGTACAAGAAAATCATAGGAGTTGTTGTGTGTACAATTATGGTCAAAGATCTAGTTCGAATTGAAAGTTCTTTTTCATGTGTGATTAGGCAATGTATTCATCCACGGATTCCGCAACTAGCGGTGATCGGATTTTCAGAGAGCATAGCAAACTTGTTCACTTCAGAATTAAGGTGTCGATGGTTAGTAGAACTACTTGATGGAACATTCAAGTTGCCAAGTATTCAAGAGATGGAGGAAGATGTTACACAATGGGACAAGTTCATGAAGAGTTACTCTGGCAAGTACTACAGGAGATCTTGCATTGCAGGATTGCATATTTGGTACAACGACCAGCTCTGCAAGGATATGGGCTGGAACCCAAAGAGAAAGAAGAGTTTATGGGCCGAGTTGTTCGAGCCATATGGGCCATTGGACTACGCTTAACGCTCATGCAGTCATGCTTCTTGATATGGGTGGGCAGTTGGCTATGGCCTATGTTAAATGTTGATGATTATACTTTTCTTTTCATTTGCATATCCTTAGTGTGTTTCGACTTTGGATTGAAAGTATGGATGGTTTTAATGTACGTGCAATTATGCCATAAAAAACTCGGAGTGCGTATGTTCTCATTCTCAACATCTTTTTCATCCTCCAAGTTGTTCCTTTTTTAATTATTGAGGTGAAATGGTTTTATAATTTTATTAGGGGTATCTGTCCTCGAGTATAGCTTATTCCAATTGAGAGTATCATCTAAATTTTGAGATATATTTAAAACGGATTTGGATTTTCTAGATTTTATTAATCATAGAGTCACTCGAGTTTTTTTACCTTAAATAGTCGTATAAAGTGGATCCGCATGCAAAAATCACATAAAGAGGAAAAGTGTTCATAAAAAGGTGCATCATTACTCTCTTTTTTTCTTTTTGTACACATAAGTTTCAAATGTTTATTAATTATATTGCATATTTTTGGCTTACTTGGACGATAATACATTCGCATTTCTCTCTTTAAATTGTGGTCTTCAACAGTTGTTCCACTTTCACCTACTATATACTTATTATCCAAGCTGTTGAATAATTATGATTTCAATTTATTAACATAACAATATGTTGCTAGCTTTTACTTCGAGCACGCCTATATACTCATGAACTCACGACAATCCTCTTTCATTGACACAAGATATCTCAAAAAACAGTCTAATTTTAACTTGAAAATAAACCCAGTCGTAAATTGAGTTAAAACTATCACAGTTAATCAACATTACAAAATGGGGTACGTTTTAAGCTTTAAAGTGATCACGTTAAGACAATTTAGTTATAACTCTAAATAGCGATCTCAAACAAGACGCTCTATCTTTAATTAACATACATCCTTTCAAATTACTGGCACACTTTGTTATCTTAGGTAACCCTAAGAGGAATATCAAAAAGAAGGATTAGAATTTAGAATGAAAGTTTCCAAGCTTTGCCTGCATTTAAGTTGAATCTCTTCAGCCTTCCAAAAACCATGACCAAAATGAGAACCAGTTTGCCCTCCCTGCTCCATCGACCCACAAAGCCATACCATGAGTCCGTGCAACTGTCCCTGCTTCCAAGTTTTCGTTCACAACTGTAGCCCATGGAAAATCCTACGTTCCCATATGCGCTGAAGTAGAAACAATTGAAAATCTTACCAATAGATTAAGAACTAACTAAGATAAGCGTCTTAATTCTTATGCAAATGTACCAGTTAGACGCACATAATATATTGGCCGTGAACCCCTCATTTTAATAGTTTGTCCTTTCTCGGTTTGATGCATGTAACTTAATTTATCTTCAAATTATCTCTAACGTCTCAAGTCATGATCAAATCTACTCGTTAATTGATATCGACCATTACCTTACAACTTCTACAATAATGTTGAAGACGTTAAAGTTAAGCGGATCTTCCTGCAAACTTCTCCATTCCGTGATGCAAATAACCATAACAAAGATGGCCAAATAGGAGAGCTGAGAGAGCTTAAGATTCTCTGCAGTACCACTGCTATGCTTTTCGCTCCTCTGGCTGCTGTTTGCCAACGACGACGATTCTCTGTCATAACCGATAGGTACAAATGTGGTGTAGGAAGGAAGGTACCTGAGAATTTCAGCATCACGAATATCTAGTTAACATCTAAGTCACTTTGCTTACATACAATTAAACTTCTTATTTTTGACGAGAACGGCCAGGAGAACATTGCTAATGCAAAATATCATATGTTCATGAATTGAATTGAGGAAATGACTTATATGAATAAACATCAATGGATGTAGAAATCGACTTTCTCAAGCATGTTCCACGAACACTACCCTTAAGTTTATTTCGCCCCATAACCGATTGTATCAGAGTGGATCGAATGTCTTGCGGAATACTAAGAACTTAAGAAGTGTAATCAGATATCGATTATCAGCATTATGTTGATCGATACAGTCAGTCAATAAGAAAGATGATAACTTATAGTAGCAACAATTGGATAAAGTTGATCATAAGGGATTCATATGCTTCTGTTCCATGCTCTTGAACGGTTTTTGAAAATATTGTAGTACTGTTCTTTCTAATTGGTGTAGAGTTTTTTTTTTTTTTTTTTGCTAGAAGGATCCAAACTTTGGATCACGAGGATCACAAACTGTGCACATTAGCAAAAATACACCAGACTTAATCAAAGTTGGAATTAATTAAAATTGAATCTCCAACCTCATGAATTGAAATAGGAAAACTCTAATCAATTTACTTGTTTATTGTAATCTAATTTTGTTGAGTTTGATGTAGGTTAATTAAAGATTTGCCTCGTGAAAAATAAGCAATGAATAAATTAATTTTTTTTTGCCTTTCAACATCTTATATATCTTGAATTTGACCATTTTGTTTTTTTCTGTCTGAGAAGTTCTTTTCTTGATTTTGTTCTGGTCTTTGAACAGACAAGGAGTAGCGAGGATGGATGATTTGTGAATTATGAGGTAATCTATTGAAGTGGGACATCGAGACAATTCGTCCTTCCAAATGACAGATAGTTAGGACCTACTGTGTCTTCGATAACGAGCTATCATGTGGCCAATCCAAGTCAGATATCGGATTGGAGTGCGATAATATGTACACGAACATACATCCAGTAGATGTATTTACAAATCATACACTTAACAAACATCCATTTGATAGGGGAAAATTGGATATATAAACATAACTAGTTCCCAGTTGCGTTTTACACGGAGTATAATGATACGTTGATACGTGCATGAATAACATGCAGGTTAATTATATTTTTTTGCAGTGACATGCCAAAACATCTTAAAACGTCTATATGAAACCAATGGTAAGACGATATGTGTAATATGTTTGATCCAAATAACTAGTAATTTTAATTATTGTATAAGTCCCTATAAAACAAGGCTATAACACCACAAATATATGATTTTGCTTGTCATGGGATTGGCTGAAATAAACAACAGCTTTATCATTGATTGATACGAACCCGAACGTACCACATCATTATGGACTATAACTATAAGCACTTGTCAAAGCAGCTCGAATTAAAGATTGTCATATCATTTCCCATGACTCGTCAATTTTATTTTAGGTTCCCTTTTCACCAAAAGAAAAAAATAGCAGCAACTAAACTAGAGTTGTTAATGTTATCTGTGTTAGTCCAATAGAATCTTATTCTCTTCAATTCGATATTGTGAATACCCCTTTCCTAATATATTCTGAGGAAGATTTGTTTGGCAAAATATGCTTTTGAAAGTATTCTACTTGTATCTGCACAACATCTGAGGAAGTTATTCTCCTATACCAACATATTGTTGATGTTAACATTTCATCGATACACATTGGACCATTGGTCGCTAATTTTGTCGATGCATTAGCCGCTAATTTAGTCACCAGAATTATCGACTTGCCTGTTCGTGACGAAGCCATGATGGTCGCACATTGGTCGCTAACAGACTTTGCAACCGTATATTCTTGATTAGAGACCGAATTTCAGTCGCTAATATCATTTTCCCTTATAGTGCTACGTCAAATAATCATCTCGTCATTTTGTTTGGTTTGCCAATGTGAAAGACAAGAAAGGGAAGATAAATCAAATGAAAATGAAGGACATTAAAGTATATTTAGTTGGCTAATTGAAGAGGGAGGGAAGTGTTAGAACTTTTATATGAAAATAAAATCAGTTTCATTGATTGAAAAGTCATACAACATCTATAATCGATCATATAAAATCAAAAGAAACCCAACTGTAATAAACACTGCCAAATAAATATCATATACTTGTTTAGTTATACAACCTTCTAGGAGGGTACTATCAATCCATCATAGTTTTGAGGGGGGAAATATTGGTCTGACTCTGTTGATCGATTTGAAATCCTTGTAAGGTTATATCAAGTACCATCGACGAACTAGCCAAACACGTACAACAATGAGAAACTCTTACAAGGAGAGGCAAATAATCCCATAAAGGGGATCTCACATAAAGGATAGATTTTTTTTTTATAAGTAGGATAATGAAAATGAGCATATATAACTGATTTGATCAATTCTAGACTAGAGAAGTTTTTCTATGAAGATTAGGGTTTATAGAGAGGAATGAAGAGGGCAGAGGCCACGGCGGCTAGAATTTACATTATAGGAAAGTGTTAGAATTCATAATTTCATACTGATATTTTTTTGTAGTTATATTGATATCTTTTGCTCCTTCCAAATTCCACTAATTTGGGAGGTAAGAAAACTAAGAATTTGTAGTCCTTCCTTTTCTCTCAGGCCCATACTATTATCGAAATCGAACATGAGAAAGTGACTATCCTAGCTCCTTTCCTGTTTCCTTTCTTTTCCGTCTATTTCCTCCTTGGCAAACAAGGTGCACGCATGTTGTTAGATTCTACCAATATTCTCATGTTAATCATTGGCAATTAATCCAACCAATATGTTCAATTTCAAAACCTATAACATGTAATTAGTTGGACTGTTGGACAAGTAAAGATATAACATATTGGGTGATCATGATAAACAGAATAAGGAGCAGGATAATGATGAAAGCCAATAAGAGGAGAGGGAGGAAGAGACTTACATCATCACCACAAACAGGACCATAGTAGCTGGAGAAAGAAGGGAGAGATCAGCAATAGTTTCTCCACTATGCCTTGAATTCACAGTTTGGAAGAGAGAGCCAACCATCTTTTGATACACACTGAGACCATTTAGTACCTCAGTATTCCACTCCAAGATACAAAACACCACAAATTGAACCATGATGAACAGAAGTGCTGTGAAAGCCAAAAGCAATGCATAAAAACTAGACGTCAAAAGCCCATATCCCAACTCTTCATACTTCTTCAACATGTAACTATATTCATCTTTTCTTGTAAACTTCTCAAGCACCCAAATTACCAGCCTTAAGCAACAAGGGTACAACTTATTTCCCATGAGAATCTGAGGTATAAGAATCAGAAGAAGCCCGGAGTTTCGCTTAAACGCCATCATATTCTCATTACTTGGTATGAATCCACAGTTAGAAAATGTAGAAACTGTGGTGAAGAGCGAGAAAAGGTGTAGATCTATCCCTTTTCTCTCAAGCACAGTGCTTGCACTTGAAACAATGCTGAGGTACAAGGATACTAAACTGTACCCTATTATATGAGAAGCCACAAGATAACCCAAAACCACATGACCAAGTGCCCTTAGTGACCTATACTTAATACCTTCATCTTGGGAACCTGGTGTTGAGGTCAAAATGTGCTTTCGCGCTCTCTTCTTGTGCTTGAACTTTCGTAGATGGAGACCAACAAGAGAGATGAACACTTCTCCCCCAGAAAGCATCAGTATTACAAGAATTAAGAGCTGTGTATTGGAGAAATGCTCCATTTCAATAGTAGACATGCTAGAAATTGTTGTTGCCGAGACAGAGGTGAAGAAGAGGTCCAGGTCATGACTTGGGCTTGAAGAAACAGAGATCTTCTGTTTTGTGGCCTTCAATGATAAGTAGCCTAGCGTAGAGATTATGAGATAATAAGAGAGGTGATGCCAAAATGGGTTTATTTGGAAGATAATAAACTCTAGAGCTTGATTAAAGATTGGTGCCACTTTTTTTTTGAAGAAATAAAATACTTTACCCAGTATCTTATGCAAGATGATGAAGAAGTTCACCATATTTTAGAGATTGATAGTGGACAGTGTTGCAATGATTAGTTTGCGATGGTTTAGTGAAATTCGAAAACACGTAGTAGTAGACAAGAAAATTATGCGAAAATGGGCTGTACGAAGTAATGTATAATGACAAACCAAATGAAACGAACAGCTAGCGTGTAAATTGTGGATACGGGTCTTTCCGAGAAATTATTAGATGATTTAGGACCATCATATTATCCATGGTTCAGACCACTACTAATATGACAAATATTCATATTTAAAATAAAGAATATAGAAACTTGAAAAAGAAGGGATTTGTTTTTCCTAAATAACTTGTTTCTATTGGTTGGACTATATGACATATGATAGTCTTAAAAAAAAAAGAAATTATTAGGTTGTTTCTATTGGTGGGGCATGACTTTCTTATTAGTGAATAGTGATCGATGCCAAACCTGTGATCACTATAATACGGCGACTTATGTGACATGCCAAACTTGTGATCATTATAATACGGAGTATACTCCTACATAGGAGTTTGTTTTTTACAGGATCTAGTTTGTGACATTCTAAATTTCTGTTAGTGGGTACAAAAAAATAAAAAAGACTTCAGGAATACTTTAAGAGGCCCTATGCCAATTGTGATTTCAAAACCCCAAATTACATATAGAGCGCATTCAAAAAAAAATTATCTTTTGTTAAAAAGATTCATGTTTCAACCAACCACAATTATTTTTATTGAAATAAAGAAAATATAAATAATAATTAATTTTTTTGTCTAATTATAAGCGGACTACTCTAAATTCAGAACCTTTATTTTCGAAAGACCTATGCGAGGGCTCTAGCTGACACGCTGGCCCTGTTCATACATACGTAGTAGCATGTTTTCGTCTTCATTTTTTCTTAAAACAGCAGTGTACACAAAAGATATAGTGCAATGATTATGGAGGAAAGATTTGAACCTATTGTTATTTACAATAGCGATGCATACATGGAATTACACTGACGAACGAAAACAACTACTACATACAATTTTGCTAAGAATACATGGTACGTATACAATGCTACGACTTGTCAGTTGTCAACATCTCACAACTCACAACTCACAACTCACAACTCACAAGTACTAAATGCTTAAATGACTAAGAGAAGGCGATTAATAATGCACACCATCATAGACGTCGGTTTTCAATATTGGCGGGTCACCTAGCTAGAGACTTGAGTAATAGAGTTTATATACAAGATTCCATGCATCAAGAGAGTCGCATGCTCAAAACTCAAAGTTATATACAACGACATAATAGTCGACTAGTCGTAACAAGATCTAAACCAAAATACTCCGTAATTAAGGAGGGGAGGGCGATGGATTCATGAAAACCATTGAAGTAATGCTAGGAAACTCTCCAAGCTTTTCCGCCATGCATGTTAAATTTCTTTACTCTTCCATAAAACATGACCAAAATGAGAGTGATTTTGCCGCCCTTACTCCACCGTCCAGCGAACCCATACCATTTATCCACGCAGCTCTCATCCAAGTTTTGCCTCCGTTTACAACTATAGCCGGTCGAAAATCCCACACTTCCATAAGCACTGCAGCAAATTTTCACAATGTCACTTCATTTTGCTAAATGTGATCGATGCTGTAGATGTGACATTATGTTGAATATAAATTGATCATTTGATTCGAAATGGAAGCCTTGATTAATTAATTACCTTACCACTTCAACGACAATGTTAAAAACATTGAAGTTCAGAGGGTCTTCTCTCATACTTTTTCTTTCGGTGATGCATATAACTATGACAAAGATGGTTAAGTAAGATAGTTGGGAGAAGAACATATTTTGTATGATGTTCTTCTTCTTCTGGTTTATGCTGCTTTTATTATTTTCTGATATTTCTTGTGGCTGCGGATCCCCACTTGGAAGAAATGATGTGTATGGCGGAAGATACCTGCAAAATAATATCAGAGATCAGTTAAAAGTGAGTGATAGATTGTTCATAAGTTATAGCACTAGTAAGATAGCACAATTGAGACTTTGAGATCATCTGTTACAGCTAGAATGACGTCTTATCTGATGTTTCACCGTACCACTTCTTAATTTAGGTTCTAGTAACTTCCTAGGTTACTTGAATCTATTTGATAGTATTAGATTGAGTATATACTATATAGTTTCTTTTGCTTTAATTTCATAGTATATCTAGATTCTAAGGGCAACCACAATTGTAGAACTCAATATAAGTTTTTAGTGTGCCGCATTATTGCCACATAAGCATTTGTGAAATAAAAACTCAAACTTAAAAACTCAATAATGAACAAACCCAACACAAGTTTTTAACTGGATCCCACACTTCACAAAATTATTTCAGTCCAAAATGGGCCAAAAGACACATGACAAAGAGAGAGGGTTCCCAAAAGCAACTTATTCTTTTCACTCCCTGCGCTTGACATGCCTTCCTTTTTCTCTCTTTATCTGCATCTCACGCTCCCACTCTCCTTTCACCCCTGTTTTTCCCTTCTTACTTCCCTTCTATAACAAACCCAGTTCTTGTTCAAGAACGAAGTTCGTCCGTTAAACTCGAACGAATGCCAACAACGGTCGAACAACGAGATGAACGTTCGTGGCTACGAACTGGACCTTAAAAACAACAGTTGTGGTTGCCCTAATAGCATGATAATTGATTAATTACTCAGTAAAGAGTGCATTAATTTTACATTCAATGAACAAAAGTTAATCAACGGAATCTTCACAAGTTCTAATTATTGGATATTGGACAACCATATATGTAAGACATCACTTATAGTTGGACATTGGACAACTTTGTGGAATGATTGGTGGATCAGTGGTTCATGTGGTTAGATATCGGTTGCAGTATATGGTCCTTCGATTTGGATTCCCATCATAAAAATCCCCACATCGTCGGACGCCTTGACGTTAGTGACTTAGTGAACTTGGACATATAGATTTAATGTGGAACTCCAGGATCCGATCCTGATCGATTGTATACAAAACAACCTTTCATATTCTTCATCGTACATTAGAAACAGGGTTCGCTTGTTAGTTGAATATTTAATCTATTTAAGAATTGTCTCTCAATCAATTCTCAAAAATAAATGGTGATAATGACTATTGCTACGTACATACAAATACATATACAGTAAAAACTCAATAAATTAATATTGTCGGGACCGGTAAAATTTATTAATATATAGAGTTATTAAATTAAAGAGTTTTAGCGTGTTCGGCAAAAACTTTTTTAACTAAGCCATTTGTTTTAATTTATAATTTGGAAACAATATGACAAGTTTATATAATTGAGAGTAAGGTCTTGATTTATTTTCAATCATAATAGTTTGAGGTACATATATTACTAGTCCATAAGTCAAGAGCTCTAATTAAAAAAGATTATCAATCACCCATACTAGCTTACTCTCAATCAGATATCACGATGTCTTTTTGTTTCCAAAATTACAGACCGTTAGAGTTGAATTCCAACTAGATTTGAGCTTTATAAAAAAAAAAGACGATTATAAAATCATATTTCACCAAATTTTAACATTATTTTTTTAATTTTCTAATAAATATTAAT
>CAAKMY010036101.1:0-25691 GCA_901111285.1 Corrigiola litoralis
GTGTCAAAGTATTTTTCTTTTTCAAAATATTTTTTTTTTTGTTTATTTTGAAACCACTCTTTTTCCTAATTTATCTCATACTTAATCAAACAAATATTAAAATTACGTTGCCCCGGGCAACGCCGGGCACCCATACTTGTATATATATATATATATATATATCATTATTGTTCACTCCAAATATTCCTAAGACGTCTCTACTATTTAAACTCCCTTCCCCTTCTCTGTCCTCTTTTCAGATGGAGTTCCTATCCAATTTGGCCACGTCGCCTATGCTTCCATACAAGGTTGGACGAGTTCGTTAAATTTGAGCGCAAACAAGAGCATTCTTTATGGTGTACACGACGGACATGTTCGTTGATGTTTTTCGGTACTGGTTCTGACATGTTATATAAATCATTTAACCTGTCCATCATTTTTGAGAATTTCAAAAATGTGACTGTGTTGGACCTAGAATCCGTCAACATTGGCAACAGTTTTCCTGAAAGTGTGACAGCACTTATTTGGTTGAGATACTTAGCAGTTCGGGGTCCAATGAATTGTATTCCATCATCAATTGGTAAGCTCTTGAACCTCGAAACTCTAATTGTCAGAGGGGTAAGAGGGGAAGCCGAAATGCCTGACACTATTTTCAATCTGACGAAGTTAAGGCATCTACTAGTGAATCATCGTGTCAAAGTCGGTAGCAATAAAAGCCATGGTTCTTTACACAATCTGCAAAGCTTTTCCAACCCAGTTCTTTGTTGGAGCACAATAGAACAGATAAGTTGGAGGCTACCAAATCTTCGGAAGCTATCATGCATATTTGTGGAATCTTGGAAGGACTGCAGCAAATTCAATGTGTTCCGCGTTTGGCATTCTCTCAGTCATCTTGAATCTTTCAAAGCGTCTTATGATGGTCTACTTCGAAATCCGTTCATGTTCAGCTTGCCTCATAGCCTCAAGAAGTTACATCTATTAGAGTTTCGTTTTCCTTGGTCTGAAATGAAAACGATAGCGACATTGCATCAGCTTGAGGTTCTCAAATTATCACTGAATGCCTTCAAAGGACGGAGATGGGAGACAAGCACGACCTTCCCTAATCTGAAATACTTAAGATTGGATGAGCTTGATTTTGAAGAATGGGAAGCATCAGACGATCACTTTCCCATGCTTGAGCAGCTAGTTGTGCACAGGTGCAAGCAACTCAAGTCACTCCCTTCTGATTTCAGTAATATTTTAGCATTGAAATGCATAGAAGTGCGGCGGTGTGGCTGCTCTGTTGTTGAGTCAGCCAGAAACATTGAGGACGAGCAGAGGAACTACGGGGGAAATGATCTGTTCAAGAGCGTAATCTACCCCCCTGAGCTCGATGTCAGTGGTGACCTCAGTAATTTACTATCCCAGATGCGGAAAAATACTCAAATGGTGCCCCAAAAATTATCTTAGAAGGTGGTTATTATTATAAAGAGTGTGAAGCTCATGCATTGCATGAGTTTGTAATGGTAATTTGAGTTCTACAAATATTGTAATTTGAGTTCTACAAATATTGTAACTTTGGATATGATAAACAAATATGATATGATAATCCCACTGTAAATATGTTAATTTGAGGTATCATTCAAATTGAGGTAACAAACTGAACCACGGAATTGCTTCCGAGAATGAATTTTAGCTAAACAAATGAGGGTATTTCATTATACAGCACCATAGAAGTGAGAAAGTTTCACGGTTACATAACTATTCTACTATGTAACAACACTCGGGTAGTTAAAAAAAAAAAAAAAAACACTCAGGCAGAAAAAGCAACAAACTTGAACGAATTGAAATAGTTCGAAGCTCTCACCAACTCGTCATTCTCAAGTAGGCGTAGGATAGAAAGAGGCCGATCTCCGACCACTCGAACCACGGGAAAATATCAGAATCACAGTCAAAGTAATCAACCACGCAGTGAAGCAGAAAACCAGAGCTCGAGCTCGTTCCGAAATAACCACACTGATCACATCCTTCGCCTCAGGCAAAGCACACAACTCTTTCACAGAGACCTCAACCAGTGCATCCAGAAGCTTCTTTGACAGAGGATTCACATCATTTGAGCTCGAAACCTGCACTCTAGCTTCCTTGAGAAGATTCACCACCACCTTTGCCTCTACACGACTGTTGAACCTCGACTTTTTGGCGCAATCTAGTGTGAGATTATCAGTTGTTTCGCTGGCCAGGGTTGTGTTTTTTGATAATGCAGATGAATCTGAGGGAGTTAGAGCTTCCTCTACGGCAAGTAAGTTGTCGAAACTCTACAAACAACAAAATTAAGCGATTTTATAAACGAATTTAGCTAAATTTTGACATTCACAAGATATGATATTACGTCAATTAATTTGATTGTAGGAATAATCCTTATGACATCGAAACTTTACTAAATCAAAAAATTGAGCTGCTTAATTAATGACAATTGTATGAAATTAAGCGAAATTACACAAAAAATTAGAATGATTATGATGAATCGGACAGTCAGAAACCTTCATCTATGGCTAAAAGGCTCGAAACTCTATAACTATCAAGATAAACAGAAATGCAGCGATTTAAGATGTAAAAAATTGTTGATAATCAATTATTCGACGAAATTAAGCTTCATACATGAGGAATTAAGCTGCCGAAACTTAAAACAGCATCAAACTTAAGCGAAACAAATATATAAAACAATCGATAAACTCAAAGTATCTGCTATAGAATTTCACCTCAAGAATTCACAAAATTATTCATATGAAGCGAGTATTAACTTTAAAACCTCTACTATTTGATTTTGCACATGAATTTACCAAATTAACTGAATTAATGCGAACATTCATAACATAAACTCTAGTTTAAGAGTTTATGATTATCACAATAATTCACTTAAGTAAATGAAATTAAGCGATAAACTTCTGAAAAAATAAATGAACATCGCGAAATTGAAAAAAGAGATAAGAATATCACATCACTGGAGTCTGTGTTATGAGTATTGTTAGCATCGCTCAACACCTCGGAAACAGGGGAGAGATCATTCAAGGAATCTGAGGCTGAATCAGCGACGAGAATATCTTCCGAAACCGATGAGAATACCGCGTTCAAGCTCTTCTTCGCAACCTTAACACATATTTACATCAAAATTAGAGGAAATTACTCGAAAAATTAAAAAAAAAATTAAAAAAAAAAGAAAAAATAGAGTAAAGATATGATTGCCTTGTGAGAGTCCTTTGGACGGCGGTGAGTGAGGAGTTCTTTGCGCGGAGTTTGGGTTTCCTTCATTTTCTTGGACAAGTTCAACAATGGCGGGAAAATTATGAATTGGTTTGTTTGCTTTTTTGGGTTGTGATAATGTAAATGAGCTGAGCTTGATCGAGTGTTAATATGTTTTTGTTTTTGTTTATTTAACTAAATTGAGTTCGAGTTCGATCTTCAGCTTTAGATTGAGCTTAAAAGTATGTTAAAGTTCGGTTCATTTATTATTTATCGTATTCGAGTTTTGTTCATTTATTAATCGAGTTATACTCAAAATCGAGCTTTAAACGAGTTTTATAATCGAGTCGAGTCTATAAAAAGACAATGATAAAAAATAATAAATTCAACGCCTATATACCATTTAACCTTCGATAAATAATTGTTCGTTTATTACTTGATTTAAGAATTTATTAGTCAAAGGCAACTTTTTTATTATTAGCTTGTATCTAGTGCAAGAAATTTGCAATGTTATATTTTCCAAATATATAAAATATCTAGTCAAGCTTAAGATTGAACGAGATTTTTAACAAACGAGCTTTTAGACGAGCTTGTTCATGAATATAAATTAAAGAGCATTATGGTGTTCATGTTCAAGCTCATTTATCAATCGAGCTTCAAAAGTTGTTCAAACTCGGTTCATTTATAAAATAAACGAGCAAAAAAGAGCTTTACCCGAGCTCGAGTTGTTCATTGAAAGCTCTGCTCATTTATACCCCTAGGTGGGTCTAATCAAAACGAGTTGGGATAAGGCAGGTTTCTACCTCTCCAAGAATATATGGCGGGGTGAGTCGTTGGTCGTTACAGGACCTTTTTCGTGCTGACTTTCTTTTTCTTTTCAACCCTACTCTTATATGTTGATTATCGTCAACTTCGAGGCACATATATCCACCAAGAATCAATAAAAAGATGTATGTTTCTAATTTTCATGGTTTCCAAGATGCGAATTTCATATTAGTTTATATTATACAAGTGTAAATATTTATACAATAACTACGATTGGTAACATATTCTTGAATTGATTTCGTTATATTAATGTTTTCACCATCTGTTTTCTTGCCTTTTAGCTGATAATATATACGAAGTTGAAGATAGATAAACAATGTTTGTCGTTGGAAAATTTGATGAGTTACAACAATATTTTGTTCAATTTAATCAAAATACTTCAACAACTGGTTTTAGAGAAAATAAACATCAAAACCGCAAAAAATAATTATGTTATTTACATTATATTAACGGGTGATTCTACAATGGCTACATCAAAATTGTAGCCACTGTAAAATAGTTAATTCTAGTCTTCAAATATTACTTTTAATCTCAAACACTCAGAGGGTAAGTGTTATTGATATAAAATGACAAGATAGTCCCTCTTTCCTCTATCTTCTCCATTTTATTTCATCCGGCCTCCACAGTTTGCCAACTATTTATACAGGCATGCTTTCGCATGTTGTCAAGGCCATGGTCCGCTACCAATGTTTTCTACTGTAATAATAAAGTAACTTGCTATAATAAGAAATATGGCTTGGTTGATGTGTGCTTTACGAGTTTCATGTAGAGGGAAAATATGTTTTAATTGCAGAATTTAATAATGTAAAAAGTTTTTTTTATTACAATTCCTTTCCGATTCGTAACTTGTAAATATGGAAAGAACAAATTGGATTTTTGTTGCTCTTTACTTTACTAAACTTCCCGTTGTTGGACTATAATTGATGAATTCAAGTGTAACAATGGTAGGCAATGTGTTCACTACTCGTATATTTGAAGTACTGAAGCGTGTTAAACCATAAGAGGGAAAAGAAGTTACTTTCTGATTTTTTGGTAGTGGGACTCCGAAAAGGAGGAGAGACATGAGGGATAGTTTTGTCATTTTACACCAGTTACACTAATTCATATACTTGTTGAGCATCTGTGTTGCGTTATGAGATAATTGACAAAAGGGCCATGATTAACTAGAGTTACATTTTGATTTATTTTTTATTCATAAATGAATAACTCATCTATTTGCATATTATTAAGAAGTACACATCATTATTTTAAATAGCTTAATATAATAAGGTTTAAAAACATCTTTTTTCTTTATCAAAATATTTAATATCAATATAAACCCATTAATTTAAAATTCATATTTGTTAATCTTTAATATATTAAACTCTATGTTTATGGGTTTTACAATGTTTATATGTATTTTTTTTTTGATTTTGATGTTTGTTGTTTGTAAAACCACCTGGTAAAAATCACAAATATTATATGATTTTAGTAAGTATTTTAATTTAGTTTGAGTCGTAAATAAATAAACTTACCTATTTGCTTATGAAAACACATATACACATCATTGGAAAGAAATAGTTTAACATAATTAGATGCATGAATATTTAATTTATTAAAATATTTAATATTAATACGAATCATGCATTGCATGAGGTTAAAAAATAGTATTACTAGTATAATAGTCAAGAGCTATAATTAAAGAAGATTAATCAATTACCGATAGTAGTTTACTCTCAATCACATATCATGATGTTTTTTTTTTCTCCAAAATTATAAACAGTTAGAGATGAATTCAAAATATATCAGTCTGGTTTTTCTTGATATAAGTGAGTTCCGAAAGATTAGGTTCAAGTCTGAATTTGACCTTTCTTTTCATAAACTTAAACTTGGTAACACATGTCATGGGTTGATATGCTTGCGTGAAAATTGACACATATGTGTATCATGTGTGTAATCTAGTCATATCCAAAACCTTGTCGATCAAACATTGCGGTGAACCATGTTTCCTTTTAACTAATTCTTTTAGGTTAGGCTTTTGTCATGCTCTAACACAATACAAGCTAGTTATTATCACTGGGTTCCGGGATGCAAAAGAGGCGATAGTACAAACAGTGGGTTCCGGGGAATGGAGGAGCATCGAAAAGCCCTGATTCCTTGGTTTGGTCCTTATTTGGACGGTTCTATGTACGGGTTATCCGATAATGAAACAACACTGTGGTTTTTTAATTTTGAAGAAGAGACATTTAAGTGTCATTTCATTCCTTAAATTGAGAGAAGAGGAGGGGAGAGAGATGGAAAGATTGATAATCCATTATTTGGATAACTAATGGGTGAGGAAGGGGAAGGGAGGGAGGGAATTGGATGATTCAATTTGCTCCTCCCATGAGCAAACCTATTCCCCCCTTAAATTGGAGAGACTAGTTGTGAAACCCGTGCAATGACCGGGCCACATTTTAATATTCATATATATTAAATAATTTAGTTGTGGACATATTTAAGGAATTATAATACTTTATTTCACCAACACCAAAAAAGTTGTAGTTGTATACGTATCTACATTTTTCTAATTAGTCCCATTACTTAACAACTACTTTAGATTAAATTCTAACTTTCTCCAAAAAGAAAATAACTGATTTAGATTTAAATAATTAATATTCAAAAGAAATTAGTAAAATAAAAAAGAAAAATAGGATATCTGAATCAAAGAGAATATTTAATTGGACCATAACTCTTGGTATACACATTCAAGAAGACCTATTTGTCTGCAACATAGAGATGTACTAAATGTTCCAATTGTATAAGTATTATATCACAGATTTAAACTACAATATTCTTATAAGATCTCTACTTTATGATTTCTCCTTTTTTAATTTAGTTTTTCCATCTTTGGACAATGGATTTAGTTGAATGATAGATGTGAATTATTAAAGATTAATTAAAGCATTCACATAATCATATAACTGCCAATTAACTTTGAAAGTTTTTTATTAAATTTTTAAGATACTATGAAACCGCTTTCAAAATTTCAATATATATAATCGGGCAAACTACATAATCTTTTCAATTGGCACCCACACTCTCACATGATTTATTTACAAATAATTTTGAAGATCATGTGAAAAGGTGGCTACCACACTAATAACCACGCGATGAGTGAGTCCGTGAGTATGAGATTTTACTACAATAATCTTTTAGGATATAGTGAAAGAAAGTGGCCTAGGTACATTCAACACAGATTCAATAGTTTATGAAGATAATATTGCATGCATCGTGCAAATCAAAAATGGTTATATCAAAGGTGACAGTACAAACATATTGATCAATAGTTCTACACAAAATTGAGAAAGAAGGGAAAATCAACGTTTAACATATCAGTTAATGTGATAATCCCACAGACTTGTTCACCAAATCATTGCTTATTACAACGTTTAAAAAACTTCTGAAGATCATTGATATGCACCATCTTTGAGATTTATGTTGAAACCAAGGGTAGCGTCATATGTGTTGCACTCTTTTTCCCATCGTCCAGATTTTTAATTTATTCCATTGGGTTTTACCTGACAAAGTTATTAATGAGGCAGGTAGCTATAACAAGAGTTGAAGCGGCGACTTGTATTCTTTTTCCCTTTGGGCCGATTTTCTTATTTTCAACATAAAGGTTCCTAATGAGGCAATCCAGGATCACCATGTAGATTACACATAAGTTTATAAGTTTAAGGGGGGGGGGGGGTTGTGATATTTTATCACGTATCTCGAAAAGCATGTCGGAACAATAAAACTATAAGCTCAACTACAATAATAGGATATTTGTGAATGTATCTATGCGTTTTTGGCTTTTGCCCTTACAAATGTACACACCATAGTTTCTTGAAATACGAGTACAAAAGAGCCACAAATTACATTCCACATTTGAGTCTCATAAGAGAGTTGGAAAAAAAAGACAGAGAAATCTTCATTAGATCCCATTTTCCTACAAAAATCACAAGACCGAGATATTATTCCCATTGGACTGCCCTACAAAGTACTCCTTTTTTCTTTCTTTCTTTTTTTTTTTTTTTTTTTTTTTACCTTTACAGCCTTTATTTTTATTTGGGCTTCCATTGGAAAATGACTAGTTTCTGAATTTGCCGCCAAATTAAAAGAAACAAACCACCTTATCCCCCCCTTTACACCACTCTCTATCCCCAAAGACCAGAGTGTAACCAATTGTAACCGAAAAATGGCAAGTGGGTCAGGCCTATCAATGGACGATTTCGAGTCCTTAATGGCCACGTCAGACGTTGAGCTTCTCAAGAAAGCGTGGCGTAACGAGAAAGCCTCTCCCGAGATTCTCCAGTTCCAATCTCCCCTTGTCCAAAGATCCCGTGAACAGATCCAACTCATGGTATTTTCATCACTTATATCAATTTAACTCATTTTTATCTATTTCCCATTTTGTCTATTATATTTGAGAGGGTGTGTTTTTAATGTTCGGGAAAGACTAATAAAAGTAGACGTGCTCCTTTCAAGTTAAATCAACTCGAGTTTTTTACAAGCCCAACTGCCCACGTCAAATCATAGACTTTTATCCGTTTGTTGGCTCCGATACTTTTTATGATAAAAAGTAGACAGTCTCTTCTAAGACTTTCTGTTATTAGACAGTTTTTTTTTTTTTTTTTGGTATGAAAGGAACGCGCACAAGGTTGTGGATAAGAATTGAACCCCACAATTTTGTAATAAACCCCGATTTTTGTCACACCTAAGTGTTATTTAGTCTAAGTATTTGTGCGAGGAACTTTATTTTTTTGGAATTAAATAATAGTAAGTTTGTATATATTAGGATATAACTATTGATTGGGCCACGACCATCAGCTTAGGCTTTTTGTTGAGTTGGTTCTCTCACATGGTATTAGAGCCTTGATTGATAAAGTTGTCACAAGTTCGAGTTACTCATGTATTGAGCTATGCTCGGCGCTAAATAGGCCTTTGCGTAAGGGGGCGCAAGCATAATGTTTATCATGTGCAAATCGATTGATATAGATTCAATTACTAATTAATAGAATTTTGAGTTTTTTGTAAGTTTCAGATAAATTCGCGCCTAAGACTGTGTGTAACAGATTGTTGAACTGTATGTGACTAGTAGATGATGTTGAAACCTCAACTATGTGATGATTATAATCTAAGAAGTTTACGATTTGGAATTCCGTATAAGTTTGGTTCTGTTTCAGCCTCCAGGATGAAAGGGTTCAACAGAGGGGGGGGGGTGGATCGCGGTATGAAGGATTAATTAATTGTTATCGCTTTTATGGTTGGAGTTTACTTGCTAGGTTATCGTTGTGATACTTGAGGTTAAGCTGTTAAGGATACAGATTGTGTAGACAATTATATGCAGCTCAGCTGTTAATAAGATGCCTTTTAGTAAACTATGGCTTTAGGCGTCCACATTGTTGAGTTCTTCTAGAGTTCTTTTCTGTGCATAGCTAGGTTGAGTCCTGTAATTGTCCATGATTAAACGTATCTTCAAGACTCGCATAATCCCTAATTTTATAATACGTCAGGGATTATGTACTAGTGATGATCCCTGTAATGACAAGGGGACGTGAAACTACTGGAACTGCTCGAGATTGGCTTTCCTCGTCTTCTATGTGCTCAAGCTGACATCCAGACAACACTGCTTGATAATTTTCTACCCTGAATAAGAAGAAGGATGGAATATGACACTTCCAAACGAAAAGTAGAAACAGAAGATTTGCTAACACTGCTGCTTCTTCACATGCTCTTGCAACCGAAATACTATATGCTGCAGGCAACCAAATGCGGCACTTTCTTGAATCTGTTGGTCTGGGTACCTTATATCGTGGTGTTGTTTTGTTGCTTTTTATCTTTTGGTCATGTTAAGTCCAGTGTTGTGGGAACTAATTTCGGTCATACTTTCAGGAAGAAAACATTGAGGAGTTCACAAGAAGTGGGTTTGATCCTCTCATAGTATCCATTTATCAAATGGATTTGGATCGGACTCAGTATCTGTTGAGATCATATCTTCGGATCCGCCTGCAAAAGGTTGTCACTGGTTTCACTCTACTTCCTATCTTTATGGCTATGTTTCCAAATTTGAACTTCTGTCGGGATATCCTTCAGAGGAAATCACTGTGTAAAGTGCTTTGCTATAATGCTAGATATCCTGTTCCTACTCCTCTGTCATATAGTCTTCATTTTAGGTCATATGTAACTACAACTGTAAGTTTGTAACTCAGATAATGAAGCTGTTTGATAAAGTAGAATGATATCACCTGAAGTTCTCCGCTTTTCTGGCTAGTCCGTGAATCTTTCCTTTCCATCTTTGCTAAAATACTGTCAGTTGTTTCGCAGATTGAGAAGGACATGATCCACATTTTTAAAACAGATCTTTGGGACCGACTTTCAGAACAGGAACAGAGGTTTGCTAAAAGGTATATTTGATAACTGATAACCTTGTTACTGCCCTCTATTTCATGAAATTTATAGTTTTACATTTTTACTTTTGGATGTTTTGTGATCTGGAATTTATGATTGCAGGTGTTATGATAATATGAAGAATTATCTTGATGAGTCTGTTTTATCGAAATTGCCCACTGGTTACCAGTCTAATCTGAAGCAATCCAATGCTAGTGAAGAAGATGACATGGGTAATTGTTATCTTCACCCGCTCTTTTTTCTAAAAGCTCATACAGTCTCATGTCTGTTGTCGTTTCAGTATTTTGTCTTTACTTCTTGCGGTGATAGTTGAACTGTTTTGAACTTATCTTGCTTAAACTTACTGGTTGCCCAAATTGAGAAGCCATGCAACCTCTTCCTCACTCCCTGGCCAACAACAAGAGATAAGGAATAAGAATGAAGCTAGACGAAATTGAAAAGGAACTGGTACATTTTATTTCTAAATACGTTAATGTAGTTAAGGCACATGTTGATAAGATAATCTTTATGCTGTACTTAAACTTGCTTGGAAGTCTTCTGCTTTGCACCTATGGCTAATGCCTCATGGTGACACGATAGACTCTAGGTACTGAACAAGTACATACGGTTCAAGAGCCTCCTTGGGAGGTAAATAGGCTTAGATTTGAGAATTGTTTGGTCTGCAAGACTTGAAAGGCGCCAGCCATATGTTGCAAGTGCATGTTATCTGTGCTATAGAAATTTAAAGGAGCATGTAAAAAGCTCATCTCCAATGGGTTTAACTTTTATGAGAGTGGCTATTGATTGCTTGTGTTCAAGACTTCCAAGTCCGTGACTCACATTAGTTGGAATCTATAGGAATAATTTAAAGGGATCTTGAGTCATGGATCAAAGATGCTAGATAAATGGCGACATCTAAACACATTCGGCTTTCTAGTAATTGTTGTAATGTGTCGGCATTAATATAATATAAGGTGAAGAATAAATGAACTCCCTAATCCTAATGTGTTTTTTTATGCTGAGTTGCTACATGGAAGAAAATTGGCGCTAAATTTTAGAGCCTTTCAGTTAAGGGCCATATAGTTCATTTGAGGATAGACACAAAGGGGCACCCAATTTTGAGAGGAATTGAGCGTAGTACTTTATAGGTGACTGCAGGATATTTATATTAAATCTTTAAGGGCGAAGGGGTCGAATGAATGCATGAGGTTAGAGGAAAGCAACATATTGGGTTGTTATTACACATTAAAAAGTCCCCTTCCTAGGGCTCAAGTGGTCAGTGATAACTTTTAAGCTTCAGAGACTTAGTGAACGTCATGTCCATGTTTGTTGAGTTAAGTCATAAACTTTAGTGCTTCAAATTTTGAAGTCTAACTCGCACAATTGGATTTAGGGTTCAATGTTATGAGTGACATACGTGATTTCAAGGACATGATTAAATCTGTGGGTTGGGAGAGGAAGTTAACCTGCGAGCGTTTGAGTGATCAAAACGGACATTCGATGGTCAGTTGTTTTAATACCTTTGATTCAAGCACACAAGGCAAATATTTAGGAACGAGTTTCTTATGAGCAGAAACCAACTTTTGAAGTCCCTAAATGATGTTTATAAATTCTTCTTTGATAGAACTCTTGTTCACTTTAGCAAGTTGTTTTTTGCTGAATCAAGGGACTGGATCTGGCTGCGCTTATATGACGCTTAACTGCTTAAGGGAAGCTTTAGGCATGTTTCAAGGAGAACTAGAGCAGGGACTTATAGACTGACCCAAACCAAAAGCTCCAATCCACACCAAGTGGTTGATTGGGGATGTCATAGGAAATGTTGCTAGTAAGAATAACCTACAATATAGGATGTATAGATACATTCTTGTTATATGTCACGAGAAGACAACCCCTTAAGCCTAGTGGATTTTTGTTACACAAAGTTACTTTTTAAGGGGTAAAAAGGCCAGGTGCCATAAATCTGATATCTAAGAATTCAATAACAATTGAAATACAAGTAGAAAACTCAAATCATATGGAGATTTTTTTGGAAATTTTACAAAGTGCTCTTTTAAGGGAGAAGTGTTTGGTGGATACACTAAAGGTAGAAAAAAATTGCTTCTTAGAGGAGCAATAGAGCTGGTATTGATGGCTTGATGCCTAATGATAAACTATATCATTATAAGCTCGTTGGAAAAAGTTGACAGATAGTAGACTCAGACTCAATATTTCTGATCTAACTCACAGTCTCTTACCTATAACTCTATAAGTAATGTTGCTTCTAATGAATTGAGAGCCTTGGTGTCATAAGTAGTTAGGTAGATTACCAAAGATTGTAATCCACCAAACATAACCTCTAGTCTAGGCATAATTTAGGCCGTATTGTATCATTCGAAGGAGCATAACACAAATTTGTTTGATAAGGGGCTTCGAGCTCTGAATCGACATGAGAGAGAACCCATGAATGTTTGTTGAGGTCTTAGTTCCATCCCTTGATATGGAACACAGAGGAAATAACTGACAGACGGACAATATTTTTGGTCCAACTCGGAAGACATTTTTGTTCACTGAGATCCTTAATTAAGATATATGAACACTGGAGAAGACAGATATATTTTCTGGAAGCTTAATGTTTGGACTTCTGCAGCCTTTGCCTTGAAACCAGAGGCTCTATCTTACATGTGTAAGTTGCAGAGATGTCCCTTGAACTTCTGTGGCTGGCTTAAGAGACAGGCATTTTTCTTAATAATTGAGGAAAAGAAGTGCATTTTTCCTAATATTTAAGGAAAATGAAGGACATTTCTGATAAATCATTTAGAAAAATTTTGGCAGAGCCATTTTGAGTATGCAAACTGAAAGCTTGTCTCATAATAAATGGGAATATTATGGATGCTTTATATATTGGTAGGGGTGAAAAGCCAAGTGCTCAAATCTAATGTTTTAACTTCACAAGATGGAGTTTGTGAAAGGCATAGTTCGACAAGGGGTTAAGCAACAACAACTTAACAAATGACGCTGGTTATGTACCAATGAAACTTTTGATATTTTGATGAAGTGGCATATATCCGATTGTCCATCTATGTCCAATGGAGCGAAAGATATACAGTTCTTTGGTTTTGGAATATGTAGTAAATATTCGGAAAATCTGATTTTATTTTCATTAAAATAGTGGTAAGTGTAGAGGTAAACTGCTGGTATTCTTTGCTTAGTAATCTGTCTGTGTGGAAAACACAATATCGTAACATGAAGGATTAGACGTGAAAGAAGAACAATTTAGGGTAAAAGGAGCTGATGTTCTGCTTTTCTGTTTTCATTTCAATCTTCTGCAATAGGTTTTCAGTAACCACTACACATGACAATTTTCTTTGTGTGCTTTGATCATTATTTGCCCAGTTGATCATGAATTACTGAGTCTGTGTCGCTGTTGTTTTCTTTTCACCAGTCCCAGAGCCAAATTTGGACACCTTTGTATTTTGCAAGACTGAGGGTTCTATTGGTTCTATCCCGCTTGATGACAGGCAAGCATCTAATTTTTTTTATTTTTTTTCTATGGACTTCAGACAATAGTTTCCAATCTAGCGTCTGCCTATGAAAAGCAGTCTAAATTTGTTATCCCTGCAGTGCGGACGAGATTGTGGACCTGGTTGCTGGTGATTTGTATGTTCTGCGGTACAAGTCAATCAAGCCCTATGTAGAAAATGGGCAGATTGATCTTGTGTGAGCCCTCAGGATTTCTGGACTTATATACCCGCTCCCCCTAGTCCTCACCAAGTCTGATCCAGTCAGTAAAGCAATGAGAGGAGGGGATAGGGAAAGGGGCTTCAGCTTGTGTACAATCATGTCTGACTGTCTGCTATAGACAGAAGAGACAAGAGAGCAGAATGTGCAAACAGGATCATGCTAGGTTGAATAATTCTTATGTGCTCTATAACCGGCCGAGAAAGAAACAATTTTGTATTGAAAATTAGTTGTATTGGAAATTTGGAATACAAGTACTCTATGATGGTGATCGAGACTGTTTTTTCTGGGCCAGCGATTGAACTTAAAATGCTATGCAGACTCACCGGAGTGTATTGTCTGGTTTAAAAGGTTAGTAACAAGTAATCTATCTTCTGAAGCATTTGTTCTTGCTTGTACGGAGTAGGAACCTTTCTTGGTAGTTCGCACCCTTGTTTACATTGCTCAATAATTTACTTTTACTTGGTAGCTTTTGACAAAGACAAACAAATTGTAATGTGCATGCAACAACTCTGGAAAATGGATGTCAGTCAGAGAATTGTCTTCAACATGCTTTACGGTAGAAAAGTATAGCTTCTAGTTAGCTAGTTTTGGACCTATTCAGTGAAAGCAAAGTGTAACATTAAACTTTGAACTTCAATTGATATTCACTCCACTTGCGGCAGAACAAATATTTCGCTAAAATATGACAGGTTCTGGAAAGTCTTTAGTCAAACAAGGTATAAATCAAGCCTGAAACTATCTCAACATCAAATAACAATAACAAAAAAAAAAAAAAACTATTATAGTAGTACAATGTCAAGACTGTTTAAACGGGAGCCTAGATTTTCCTTCTCAGTACTTAACAATTTAAATAGCAATTGCTTCTTATTTAGTGCCTACTAGGAGTATTTTGATAGGCACCTAGTACCATCACATCAACAACTTGGCACATACAATGGCATCTTGTTTCCACAGTTCTATAACTCGTGGGAACGATATTGTCTTGCAGTGACAATGAAAGACTTAACAAAATAGGTTGAAATTCGATTATCTGAGGGACTTGGCTTTTTCTCTTCTTTTTGGCCTTTCGGCTGAGGCCTGAAAGTGCTCGCACTTTGCTACTTTACCACGTCGGAAGGGAAATACAAGAACAACAAAATATTGAGTTGTCAGCTAGTCACACGAGGTAGAGATTCCGTGATTTGAGCTCTGCCGTTGTCTCAAAAGTTAACATGAATAAAGAATAGACACAGACCACATACAATCAACAAAAAACAAATCGCTGTAAATCAATTTCCTGACCTCATGTGTGAATAGAGCGTACAAGTTGTTTACCCCAACATCTTGGCGATGTAAATAATTAATTGCAACTATGGAAAGAATCATCGAGTGAACGGCCAATAATCAATCATTGACCAACGTAAATCTGAGCATCATTAGTGCATCATTTATTGCCTTTTCAGCTCTAGTCTTTCCTTGCAGAAACTCCGTTGTAATTGGAGAACACAACAAGAAAAAGAACATAACTCATTCAAAACTAACCAAATCTTTACATGTGATTAGCATAAACACGTTTCTCTCCTATACTTCCTCACCCAAAACCCATCTCCACTAATGTGAAAACTACTAAGTTAACCCAAAAACTATTACAACAGATCTAAACCAAAACATACTAACAATTCACGTTTTGTGATAAAGGATTTCTCGGCATAATTCGAATGCCCTTGAGGTGTTGTAGACGCGTTAAGTCACATGTTCGAATCTCCCTTTCCCTCTCGGAGTCATGGACTCATGACAATACCGCTCCATAGAATCATTCATGAAGAGCTAAAACATGAAGAAACTCATGAAAAGAAACACCATTACTTTCATCACCACCACCTAACTTAATCATCCCTTTAATCTCCTCATCACTAACCTCAATCCCAGCCAACTTCAAGTAACTCCTCAAATCCTCCACACCTAACCTCCCATCTCCATCTTTATCCATCACCTTAAACGCTTCCTCCATCACGCCGCCATCATCATAACA
This sequence comes from Corrigiola litoralis, assembly GCA_901111285.1. Taxonomy (NCBI): domain Eukaryota; kingdom Viridiplantae; phylum Streptophyta; class Magnoliopsida; order Caryophyllales; family Caryophyllaceae; genus Corrigiola; species Corrigiola litoralis. Next base: position 16,148 of record CAAKMY010036101.1, read on the forward strand.
TTCCTCTTCCTTCCCCTTGCCTTTATTCATCACAACACGCTCGAACTCGTCGAATTGCACGTACCCATCTTTGTTTGCATCCGCTACGTACATCATAGCCCTTATCATCTCCTCTTCGCCTTTGTTGGCACCGTTGGATATTGATGTGTAGAAGGAGCGTAGGTCTTCACCCGAAATTCTTCCATCGTGGTCTACGTCGATAACGTTGAAAGCTCGCCGGAATTCTGACGTGGAGGAGGTGTCATATGGGTGGCTAGGACGAAGGGATGTTCCTGTAGGACACATATTTTTGTAGGACAGTTGGTGTAGAGATTTTTGTGGTTTTTGGAGAGTTTTTGGAATGGTTGTTGAGACTTGAGACGAGAGGTTATATGAGGTTTTGGGGAGTATTTATAGACAGTATGCATGTGAGAGCTGTACGTTTCTTTTTATGTGTTTTTTTTATGATATTATTTTTTTTTTTGTGGTTGACCTAGGACTTTCGATTGCTTGAGGGGAGGTTTTTGGTTGTAAGTGGTGTTTTATTAAGTAGAAAAGAACTGAAAGAAAGCCTGTCCACTTTTGAATATGGACCATTGAGACGAACGGCCTTAGGTCAGCTTAATGATGATGATATTAATTCGAAGGTTGAGACCTAAAACATAGCTTTCGAGAAAACTATTGTTGGTATTAGTATTAAGTAAGCTAATTTGATCATATACAACTTAGAATCGGACTGTTTTATGAGATAATTTGTGCTCTGCTAATTGGTTTCCCGATTGATGATCGATATGATTACACAATTATATCGAACTTGATTAATTTATTCATAGTTGTATCATGTGGACTCATGAGGCATGAACCTAACCTGTCATATGAAACTTTATTGTGTATTTACGGAAATTATATTTAGAAATAGACAATTACACTATTTTTGTCATAGATATCAGCTAATTAAAGAAACGTATTTTATTTTGTGCAAGCTAATTAAAGAAACAACATGGTAATTAACTAATTCCTGTAAGACTTTTGGGCTTACCACCTCGTGTATAGCGAGGATCATAGAGTGATAGAACCATAGCCTTTCGGAAAATATTACCAAGTGAAGTACGATACTGCAAGTCTGGAACTTATACAGTCCTCTTTTTTTTTTTTTTTTTTCTAAATTATGTATGTGAGGCGATCTGATAGTATGAGAATGCATGGCTTACGTGATCAGTGATGTCAGAAGTGTAAAGAGTGATGCTAATGTCGACAAAAGAATTCTGGCTTCGAAAACGTGTTGATTTGTTAATTGACTGGTTAAGGGGTTACTTTGGCCATTCTGGTTATGCAAGGTACTTATTTAGCTACATGTAATGCCAATATGCTGTCGAATAAGTCGTCTGTGAATACGTGACCAATATAGGACATGTTCTGCTGGCCCCAAATTTGTGGAGGTGATGAAGTCCTAGAGAACTTTGATTCTCCTCTCCAATAACTCGTAAAACTTCTCATTTGTAGTTTAGTAGTTTTCGAGTATATTGTTTTGTGAGACATCTAAAAGTTGAAAAGCTACTGCATTCACATGTTTTGTCTTCTGTGTGTTCCACAAAATTGGTCAAATTGTAGTCTTATGATTAATGTTTATTTATCAAACTGTCACTTTTTTCGTAAAAAACACAATCACTAAGCTAACCATGAAATCAATCCTTATAATTGAGGTATATGGTTCTACAAAAGTACACGATATGTGCAACATAATTAATGAATTAAAAAGTTAAGCTAAATTAATTGAAAATCTCGAAGTAACTTTAGTAATAATAAGATCCAAAATTACATGAGATATTACTTATTTTGGAATGGAGCAAGTACGAACCAGTGAGAAATAAAACGCAGGTCTGCTTCCATGATATGTCTAAGTGGTTATTTGGTTGTTAAATAAAATTATGGAAATTGAGAATTCCAATTAAAAAAGTTAGAGTTGTTTATTTAACTAAAATTATGAAAATTTAGAATTTATGAGAATTTTTAAATCCTACAAATTAAAGGAAATGGCTTACACAATTCCTATGAAATTTCAAGTTTGAAATGGAACTTGAAGAATATATATTGATTTTGTTTACTTTTTCGACTCGACACTTTACTAAAGCCCTGTAACATTAGCTTCTCGACAGATAAAGAATTAGTACTACGTAACTTGAACTTGCCATTCAGCCTCATGAATTTGTAACAATAGTCAACCAAGTGTTAAATCTCCACGATTTCCACTGTCCACTAACAAACATGTTACTGTCATACAAAATTACAAATCATGAAGAATATGCTGCTAGTAAATATCGACTACTTCTGCTGGTCACTCACTCACTTGGCTCACAAAGAATATGCTACAACTCAACAGGCATTTGGTAGCAACAATCGTAGTTTCTCTACTAGTTCTCATATAGTGTGAATTGTTTTTTTATGTTACATATTGGAATAGTTAGTGCTATGGGGGAGGAAGAAGAGGATCCGAACGCGAGAAAACCATTAATTAAATAGGGTGAATATCTAATTATTGGATCAATTTTTTTTCTTATATATTAGTATGGATTATGAGATATAAAGAGCGTTTATGTCCACCGTCAAACCCCATTTTATATAGTTTCACATCTTTAGATATGTTTGTCGGTTTGTACATTTGACTGGAAATTTTGGCTTAAGTCATCTTCTTCTCATATTAGTTTCACTTATTTGTAGTTCCTTCTAACAATTTTGGTTTCTTTTAAGGTTTTTAAGTTCCAATTATGACGATCCAGGTTTCAGGCAAAGAAAATTACATTTCACGTTGTAGTTGCTTCAATATAAAAATTACAACGTATAATATATTTTGATTTCTTTGACCCGATCTCCTTAAGGTTATGTACCTACATCTCATAAAGGGAGCTTAATTACCCAACAACAAGCGTGAGACTGACATGCATGCCTATCTCACCAATGGAGGAACTGAAATTATGAATACTGCTTTAATAATTCTTGTTGAAAATTAAGAAGAAATTCGAGCTTAGCATCAATAAAGGAATCGATGATAGCCTCTATTGGATGAAGGCTATGGTTTTTTCAGAGGAGAAATTCCAACTACTGTATTTCCTTTCAGTAGTCATTGTGTAATTGTGTCTTCTAACAATTGTAGTTCTTTCATATAGATTTTGTTAATATATAGTAGTTTCAGTTTCTTACACTTCAATTTTAATTCATTTCAACGTTTTTTAGTTGAAGAGAATATAACCTTAATTATATGGTGGGTTTGTGAAAAAATAATTGGTGTACCGTTAATTTTAGTACTGTATTATAAATTTTTGTGGCTTACCATTTTTGTCTTTTCGGCCAACAAAAAAAAAAAAAGCGAAGTGCAATCTCATTGTTGGCTCTGGTTGACTGGTTGGTCACTTGGTTCCAGTGGACAGAAAGCATCAACGTCAATGCAATCTTATTCCACTAAAGTAGTGCATAGATATTTTCTCATGTCTCGAGTTTGCTACTAGATTCTCATTACGTATATATTTCACTTTGTTTTAATTGTTGTTATGGTAGCGCGATGTTATGGACCAGAGTTCACAGAAACGTGGGTATAGAAGTACCGTTTCTAAGCCTTCAAAGTCGGATACGGCAAAGGCCTTCAAACGTTTCGTTCCTTTGGGGACATATCATAATTTTTTTTTTTTTGAATCCGGGACATCCCATAGTTGAAAGAATGTTTCCGGTGATACATCACTAGATGCTTCAGAGACTAAACAAAAGAAATGCGCCATATAAATGACACGTCTAGGCGATTTTAGGCAGGCGTTTCTCTTAGCTCTTGGCGGCATTTTGTATGTCGTTGACTCTCGATGGTATGGCCTCATAAGATAAAAGATAAAAAGGAGATAATCAATTGTTTTACTAAATGATATTTTGTCGAAATAATCTCAACAGATCTTGTAATTGCAAGGAAAGAAGTCAAACATATAGGTTGCAAGGGTTTAATCATTTCTTTGAAACCAATGAACTATACGAGCTGGTTAGATGTGTGGGACTATTTAGATGCATGTTGGTCTTCTAGGATTAACATAATATTGTTAACAAAAATGAGAGAGAACAATACACATAATAAAAGACCGAAAAATGATATGAATATCTCAATTATAGGCGATCAAACCAAATAATCTCATATGTGAAAATACATAACAATAATCCTAAATATCAGTTTTTTTTACGCTAGTGGTCCCAAACTCACCACTGGCATATTTTTTTGTAAGAAATGAATTGAAGTAATGTAAACTAATATTTTTTGAATAAGTGAATTCTCATCCCCTACGTAATCCTTGTAATAAGAACAAGGTCTAGTGCAATACTCATGAAACCTGTTTTTCTCACAAATTAACCGTAAAATATGGTTTCGAAATTCATATTGGACTTTGTGCGCTCTTTTCATACACAAACTTTAACACCATAAATAAACAGTTACGCTTTTATGACATCGTCTAACTTTATGTGAAATTTAGACGGGCTTAAAGTGATTCCTGTATATTTTAAAGTGGTCACTTTATCATCGTATTAATTAACAACATATGATTATTATGACCAATTTAAGCCAAATAATAATCACTAATTAAAATTACACTTCTTTTTCAGATAATTTAACTACAACATAAATCTATAATTGTTGTTGTAGTTCTTGGGCCTGATAAGTCATGATGTTGAAACACTTAATAACACAGGCCTGCATAATTGGTCTTTTATGTATATGAGATGGGCCTAAATGTATTGCCTTCAGTTTTCTATCCCAAACCTTGCATGTAAAACCCTAGCTTCTTCACCATATATAATGTCTACAGCATACATAATCTCCAAATCATCTCTTCTTCACCAATTTGTTCTCTCTTTGAAAACCCAGTTTTTATTTTCATTAATGATTTATAAAGAAAAATTTTCTCTGTTCAAATTTTATTTTGCCTCTTGTTGGAGCAACCTTGACGTTTAATATGGATGAAGGGTTTTTTCTCCAAATTTTTTTAAATGAGAGGGGCATATATTTTTATGGCAGGAGTTGAGTCACTACGCCTTAGATTTTCATACACAGGCTTAGTGAATAATACCTTTGTCATATTTTTATTTATTCATTGTTAGATGTTAAAAAAGATGAGATCTTTATTGAGTTTATTGCGAAAAGATTGAATAAATTATGGAGGGTCCGGTGATGTGTATATAATCTTTGAGACCTGAGATTTGTCAAATCTTGATGACAAACTTACAAGCAAAATTTTCTGAGGATACCCTTCTAGTTTATTTTGCCCATTATTTTCTTTTAAGTGTAGTTTTTATTTGGGATATTATTATGGAATTGAAAGGATGAACATGCACTGGGCTCTGACATTTTTGATGCACAATTGCTAGCCTAGAAAGCTATGTCTGATCTTTTTATTCAAAGATTTTAATATTTTTGCAATAAAATTTCTATGTTTTTTTTATAGTTTTGGGGGGTCCTGGGATGGTTGAATCATCAGAGCTGATTATTCTAAATGATGAATCGTTTTTATACATTTTTGCTGAGGATCCCATTCTTGTTAAATGTATGGTTTTTCATTGCTTTTAGTTGTTGGCAAAAAGACTGATTTTTGGTTGGGGTAAGTTAGGAGTGGTTTATGAAATGTGTGTTTGGTATGTAAAAATTAATGATTTCTCAGTGATGATCAACACAGATGACGAGTCCTATGAAATCCATTCATTTAATCGTGAGGACAAAACGAGGCATTTGTCTGAGAGAAATCAATTTTTTGTGTACACTTTATAACTCGTCATTTTCAATCTTTTCTAATGTTTTAACCAAGGGAACTTTTATTTGATAATATGGTTTTGGTTTGAAATGTGGTACTCAATTTTCCTCATTTTGAGTTATAACTTTGTATAGTAAGCATCGATGTTACACTTGTATGCTGTGCCGCATTGAGCTCTCGGGTTTAAATGGTGACACCTTAAAAGATCAAAATTAAAATGTTGCTCAAATTGACAATGTTACACTACCAATGTGAGTTAAGGTTATTCAATTGGACAATGTAACACTACTAAGTAAGAAATTTGGTAAGAACCAAATGAATAAAGTTTTGGTTTGATCTACTCTAGACTAGACAGATTAGCTAGCATTTCTTTCTATCGGTGAGTATATTGGTTCACGTATGACATGCGGAGTAGCAGTTAACCATACATATGTAAAAAGATCAAAGATTTCTCAGTGATGATCAACTCAGAGTCACAGATGACGAGTCCGATGAGTCCATTCATTAAAATCATGAGGACTAAACGAGGCATTTGTCTGAGAGAAATTAATCTTTATGTACATCATATCGCATTCACTCGCATTTTTCTATCATGTGGAATGATGCAAATTGAGGAAACAAGGAGAATTTTGTGGATGAAATGGTTAATGAATATTTTTTGAAAAATATCAAATGGGTAATGGATATGTTCGGATATTTGACAGTAATTTGGATTCAAATTCAATATACTTAAGAGGAAGTGTGGGGAATTTAGAGGAAGTGTGGGGAATTTAGCTCCAATTTTTTCTAAAATCTTCCCTCTTTTATTGGTACATATGTCAATGTACAGTGTGTTTGATCTTTATCTTTATTCATAAAAGTACTCACAAGTAAAATGAAGGGTTGAGATTTAGTAAAATTTGTTTGGGTATACGCCAAAGTCAATTTTTAAGGCTAGTCATCTAACGCAACTAGTGGAGAGGAATGGTGATGGAGAAAATAATCTACGCGCATGAGGTATATTTTTTGTTGATCTTGAAAAGACATGATAAAGTGTAGTAAAGTGTTATGGTGAACATGGATAAGAAAAAGCGACTCGCACACGTAATTGTCGTTGGATTGCATCAAAGGTTCACACTTAATTAGCTTTTTTCTATTTGCCATATTTATGAATAAACCAGCATGACGTTTGTTGTTGATATTGTTAATATCGATTAGACGTGATCGAGTGTTGAGGCTAAATTGGAATATTGGAGACAAACATTGAACTCAAGAGGTATCAAGCTAAGTTGGAATCTCACCTTCCAATATTTGCATATTTAGCTAGAACTGCCTAGATGATTTAGATTGTTATGAAGGAAAAAAGGTATACATCGTGAGTCTTACACCTGTTTGAGGAAGCTTGTTGTACTCATATTGCATTATAGAATTTAATTCTTAAGATAATCATGATGCTCTTGAATCGACATTATGGTGAGAGGTGAGATTTAATCGTGATCTCATATTTAAACTCTCCTAATAGTAGCTATGAGTGAGATTCTTGAATCTTGATTGAGCCCTTTTTTTTAATGAATAGTTGAACTCTCCTAATTTTCATATGCAAGTCCACAAGATAGCAGTAGGAACAGGAACACGTTTAAGCAAAATCAGGACTAATTGCATAGCATCCGTGAAGATCATGCTAGAAACTTGACCTTGAACTGCCCACTTTATTGCCCCAAGACAAACTTGAGCCTCAGCCATGAGGCTACTCACAAGTCACAAAGCAACCCACCTAAGTGCCCTGAGCATGAATCTCACCATGAATATTGTGTTTGATAATCCAAGCAGCAGAGACAAGGAACTGAGAATCCTTCCAAGAACCATCCACAATTGCAACAAATTCTTGATCACCTTCAGCCCTGGACCCACTATCACTACCAAAGTCAACACTCAAAAAACCAGGAGGAAAAGAAGGGTTAGTAGGGGCAGCGCAATCAATGGTTAATTCCATACGAAACTGTTTCACTGCAAGCTGCACCTGCATATAGTAACTCGCATTTATCAGAATCCAGGGGATATTAAGAGAATCTCCTCAAAAACCATATGATTCCTATGACACCAGATGGACCATAAAATGCCAACCATTGCATACACACCATTACTATCTTGATTTTTGTCCAAGAAGAAAGAGAAAACATCTACTAACCACTGCTTCATAGTACGCAAACTACTAGCTTGTGTATTCAACCCAACTGAAGAAATCCTCCAAACTTTGCTGAGTTACCAAATAAAACCGAAAAAGATGATCCAAAGATTCCATCGCATTAGCACAAAAGGGGCAGATATTTTGAACTTGAAGTCCGATGTCATTCAGCCTACTTATCACAGCAAGTGCACCTAGATCAATTTCCACGTAATTATCTTCCACTTTGGTAATAAGTCAAAAGCCAAGAATTTTTTCCACGATTTTTGATTTTCCAGAAACAGTTCCGAAAGTGACCATAAATGCTCCTAGGGTGTATTAGAGTATTATTGGAGCATGTGGCAATGTCATTCCTCCTTCTTGATAGATTTACGCTGTGTTTAGCGCTTGATTAGAGTATATGTATAATAGACAAAACCGATGGTTTGGGCTATGCCTAGGCTACTTTTTGTCGATTTTTTTGTTCCATTCTCCATTATATGTGTCTAGGATGTATCCTGCCAATTTTTATCCGATTCTATTTTGGGGCCAACTCGAGGTTTTCTCGTGGGTTATAATCCACAAAAACCGTGTTTTTTGGTCGATTTTTGATTTTCCGGAAAAAGTTCCGAAAGTGACCAAGCATGATCCTAGGGTGTATTGGAGAATAAGTGGAGCATTTGGCATTGTCATTCCTCCTTCTTGATAGATTTACAGTGTGTTTAGCGTTCAATTCGAGGATGTGTATAATGGATAAAACATATGGTTTGGGCTATACCTAGGCTACTTTTTGCTGATTTACGAAAACTGCATCTTATAAGAAAAGGAAAACACCATGCTAAATTGCTAACTCATGATCAAGAAGAACTCCCCTTTTTACGGTGTGTTTAACGCTCGATTAGAGGATGTTTATAATAGACAAAACCGATGGTTTGGGCTATACCTAGGCTACTTTTTGCCAATTTTCTTTTTCCATTCTCCATTATATATATCCAGGATGTCTTCTGCCAATTTTCGTCTGATTCTCTTTCGGGGCTGAATCGAGGTTTTTTCGTGGGTTAAAGTCCACAAAAACCTTATTTTTATTTGTCGATTTTTGATTTTTAGGAAAAAGTTCCGAAAGTGACCATACATACTCCTAGGTTGTATTGGAGCATAATTGGAGCATGTGGCAATGTCATTCCTCCTTATTGATAGATTTGCGGTGTGTTTAGCGCTCGATTAAAGGATGTGTATAATAGACAAAACCGATGGTTTGGGCTATGTCTAAGCTACTTTTTGCCGATTTTCTTGTTCCATTCTCCATTATATGTGTGTAGGATGCATCATGCCAATTTTTGTCCGATTCTATTTCGGGGCCAACTCGAGCTTTTTCGTGGGTTATAGTTTACAAAAACCGTGTTTTTTGGTCGATTTTTGATTTTTCGGAAAAAGTTACGAAAGTGACTAAGCATGCTCCTTGCCCAGAAATGGCCTTAGCACTTCAGTCATGAGCCTCATTAAAGTGCTAGGAGCATTAGACAATCCAAATGGCATCACAAGCCATTCAAACAGACCACTCTTGGTCTTGAATGCAGTTTTCCACTTATCACCTTGTTTGATTCTCACTTGGTGGTAGCTCTGCCTCAAGTCCACCTTAGAGAACACT
>CAAKMY010036119.1:0-10408 GCA_901111285.1 Corrigiola litoralis
AATAAATTCAATAATCATCGAGTTCGTAACTCGACACCTTACACATATAAAGAACTGACTAATCAGCACTCCTAATTGGGTATCAACACGTATCCATATACGTGTCATATAAATACGGAGTCGGGTCACCCTTTAGGTGTGACCGAGAGGGATCAATTGATTATTGCCGTCTCACGACAATAACGTCAAACCCTAGCAGGCCAACTATTATTGATTTACGTTAATCAACTGACTAATGATACAATCAATCCCAAGTTTATTCTAATTGAGATTTATTGTGTAATAACAATTGTGGAGGACACTTACTCCAACGGATATATGTCTACCATTCCTTTTTGCAGATCTAAAAGGCCACAATTTTTTTTGAAGGATAAAAGGTCCACATTTGGTCATTGATATAAATAAGCTCTCAAGCTTGTAGAAGTAAAGAGTTACAAATAACCTTGCAAGTTTTTTGGGACTCCGATGTGCGTTGTTTTCCTTGGGAAGCGAGTATTACTCTTTGACTAACTCTTTGACAAACTATGTATTATTTCAAAAGGTTGACCTACATACATTAGCGTAACTTATTTGTATTAAAATACAAACTTTATGGGTTCAATCGTTTGGTATGTTGATTATTGGACAAATATGTATAACTAAGCAGGTTTTGTGTTTTTTTTAGTTGCCAAAAGGCTTAAAGGTTATAAAAACTTATCTTTCTGGTGTTGATATGTCATTACCATCCTCGCTATTTTTTTTTTGGACTGTGCCTTTGTGAAAAGCTACTAACTTTGGTAGGAGCACATCTCGTTTTTCAGTGTAACAATATTTCTCATTAATTTGGAAATATTGTTATAGCAAAGCAATACTGGGTTGAGTTTTACTACTATACGCTTTGACTAAAAGTAACTTGTTTATTTTGTTATTGAAAATTACTTGTTTGTTTGGTTAGCAAATAAGAAAGAAAGGTAGGGAGAAGTAAAACAAGAAACTGTGGATTGAGATGACATCATTTCTTATTTGACTTAAATTCTTTTATGTGCCATTAGTTTATATTATTTTATTTTTTTTGGTGGAATCCGTAAGTTACATTATTAAAAGGATACTTTGAAGTTAATTCGGGTGATGTGCTTCTATCAAATAAAATTTTTATTATTTCCGTTAACTTTGAAAGACATCACAAAGTTATTTTTATTTATAAATCAAAAACATTATGTTTTGGACAAAACTTTGTCCTCGCAACTCGCAACTAACATTATAGTTAAGCAAATTCTTCATATCTATTTATATCTTGGGTCCGCACGCGTTCCAACAACTAGTAATATAAAACGCGAGCAGAAGTTTGTTGCACCTCTATAGTGTATATCACTCTGTAAAGCTTTATAAAAAGGAAATTTGATTCTAATACTACACCTAAATTTGTATGGGCTATGGCCTTTATCTTTATGGGCCTTATTCATAAAGATAATGTTCATGTTAGTCAAGCAAACAACGAGTAATCAACGGAAGCAAAAGCCTTATCTTGCATGGATGAAGTCCATCGCGGCAGCCCACAATGCAACATTTTCCTACAAATATCGGCTTCATCAACGCAGACCTGTGAAATGGGTTGAGTATGGTAAAATACATGGTGAGTGTATAAAGATGTTTCAGTGTATGGTGTACCCGAGTATAGATAAAATATAGGACGTGGTATATGGGTTCGCACCATGTTACGTTAAAAATATGGGTCAACCTTATGATCTCAACACCTTTTCTCAAATAATCTTTATCTACTTTCTTGTTGTTATGATGTTTGAAAGGAGTAGAAGGATTTTATTATTAATAAGGCGATACAAATCAATCTCCTAAGCTCTCAAAAGCTACCCCACTAAGAAGATAATAGCCAGAAAAAAAAAATAGCCCAAGGAAATTACATATCTCTTTGAGACTATTCACAATATAATTCTCAAGCACATTATCAGGACAAAACAAAATTCTAACAATTCAACAAAATTTATTTATATGCAGCACTTGTTGGGCAGATCTTGTAATGCCACCAAAAACCTCTGCTTTCTCTCAGTCCAGATTTGATGTAAAGTAGTTAAAAGAGAGCATTCATGTAGCTTGCTCTTCAGTGCTTCCTTTGAGTGTGCTTATGTATCCAATAGAATTCCTGATACAGCCCGTGAACAACTTTTCTTAATCCAATCCATCTGTGAACAAAATCCTAAATACTTCATGGAAAAAGCACAAGTAAAGAACAAATGCCTAACACCCTGAGCAGCAGAATTACAAAGAAAGTACCTATTAACTAAGACCATACCCCTCTTCATAAGGTTGTCCATAGGATGAATAACATTCGGTACCACCATCCAACCTACATAGGTATTTCTAGGGATAACAGCGTCGTTCCAAATAGTTTTCACCCACACAGGTTTAGAAGCCCTACCCTTAAAGAGTTAACGAACTCATACATTTAGACGCATTAAACTTATCACCATCAAACCAACTAATTAGACATTAAACAACAACAACAACAACATTACCGGCTTTCTAAACTATCTCATCCTTAATAGTCAAGATACCCTTCCAACTTTCAGCAGTATCAGTAAGGACCTTAACATGCTAGATATCATCCCTTCTCATAACATATTCACAAATCCACTTGCATCAGACGTACTGTACCCCAAAATGCAATTTATAGATCCACCTAGCCAAAAGGGCTTTGTTCCAACCATGAAGTTCTTTAAAAACCAAGTCCCCCTTTTAGGAGAGCAAACAATCTCCCACTACCTTTAAACAAACTTTATGCCCATCACCATTAACTTAAAAAAGAATCTCTATAAACCTTATAAAATCTCTTAACAAGACCAATAGGCAGTAAAAGGCTAGCACACCAAAAATTCTCAATTCCAAACAAGATACAATTGATAAGCTGATCCCTACTAGCACAATTGAGCATATTATTAGTCCAATGTTCAAGTTTCAGCTTGATCTTATGTAGGAGAGAGTGATACATAGCATATGACGATCTAGCATGATTAAAAGAGAGACACTAATATTTAAAAGAAAACTCACCTTTCGATCACAAAAACAGTAGCATTCAAGATAAGCTGTTTAACACCTGGAATCACACAGTCTTCAAGGGGTTAGTAGCCAACCCAAAGAAACTAGCAAACTGTAGAAGACAATCAGCAACAGCACAAACAACAGGCATATCCTCTCTAGAAAACACCACTAGGATGAGAGGAGAACACATGAGCAGTACTAAGCTTTCTCAATATTCTAGACAATACTTCCATACAAAGGACAAACAAATAGAGGGAAATTGGATCCCCCTGTCTGAGTCCCTTTTTACCACGGAAGTAGCCAAACACAAACCCATTAGCATTGACTGATTATGTAGAGTCAGGAACACAGGTAATGATCCACTTAACAAATTGACTAGGAAATCCAAAAGCAAGGAGAATCAAGTGCAAAAGGCTCCATTTTACAGAATCGAAGGCCTTTCTAATGCTCAATTTACAAATACATCTAGGAGAAAGTGCTTTCCTACCATAGTTCTTTGCAAGTTGTTAAGCCAATAAAGTATTATCAAAAATATTCTCACTAGCAACGAAAGCAGATTGCTCCATACCCACTAGACTACCCAACACATCATTGATTCTACTAGCCTAGACTTTAGATATAGTCTTTTAAGTGTGTTAAGTGATTATTTTACCTATATTTTATATATATATATATTTACTCCCCACTTCATATGACATTTGGGCTATTTACTGCATATTTTATATGCTATTTTTTCATAAAGCGATTTACCGCGGTATTATGATTTTATTGCAGGAAGATGAAATTTTGGTGCTAAAACGTTCAAGTGTTCAAAGACAAATAAATGAAGAGCAAAATCCTAATTTTGTGGCTCAATTTACGAGTGGGCTGACTTGTTCACGAAGCCTAATACTCAGCCTAGCAACTTACACAAGCAAAAGAAGAAGGAAACAAAAACCAAGTGCCTACTGGAGTACTGGTCCTTTGACCATTCGGCTACGCAAACCAAGCCCAACAACTTTCTTATGCGCATAGACTATATCATTGGCCCACGTTACAAGAAGTTGAAGTACTTTAGTTTTTAGTACGTAGAGTTTTATTATGGAGGGTAATAAAATAAGAAAATGTTTGTGAGAGGGTGGGTGTGAGATTTGACAACCACCGGGTGGGTGAATGTCATTTTCCTTTTATCAATAAAGTGCACTTTGTGTCGTTTGGATTTTTGGGAGAAACACGTACGTTACAACTTACAAAGCCAATCTTTTTTTTTTGTTTTGTTTTTTGACAAGGTACAAAGCCATTCTTATGGCTTGAAAAAGATTTGGAAAATTTGCTCAAAATATTCCCAAGTTTGTCTGGTCTTCCATTTTTATTCCCGAGTTTGGATTATTCCTTAATATTCCCAAGTTTGAATCATTTTTTCAGTTTTTGTTCCCATTGACCAGTTAACTTGTTTGTGACATAGTAGCCGGTTACTTTTGTCCTACGTGGCAATTTTTATTATTTCTTTTAAGTTTATCTCCCTCTTTCCCTCATATCCCACCCCACTCCACCTCTCCCCACCCCTTCTACACAAATTGGCGACAACCACCCATCTACAACTCGCCACTGGACACCACCACCTTGAAACAACAGTCGCCTACCCAGACACCCCTTTTTTCTCGCTTCGATCCCTCTTCTCGTCCACCACATCCCATTTCACAACCCCACACCACCATTCTCCTACCCAACAACCCCCATGTTCTCATCCCCCTTACTTTTACTTCCCCTCATATCCCTCCTATATAATCACCATGCAATCAACAACCACCACCCGACCACCGCATACCACACTTCAGATGCCCAACTCCACCATCCCCACCCACATTCGTTGCAAATTCATTCATCTTTCCCCGCTAGCTAGCCCACTTACCCCTAACAACTCTTTATCCTTCTATGTTCATACTTGGACCACTCTTCTTTTGATGTGTGAACCCTTGTAAACCAATTTTGCACCTTCGATTTTCTTCTTATTTCATAAATTGGAAGTTTCAATATATTGATTGGATGCGATAGAAGGATCTTGGTCGTGCTTTTATCGGAGAGAGCAAAGTGTGGGGGAAGAGGAAGGTGTAGGGAGGATGTAGGAAAGAAGGTGTGTGTGGGGATATGGAAGAGGGGAGGATGTGAAGCAAAAGTAGAATTTAAAGGAGAAAATGAGATGGGGATGTTAGGGAAGGTAGGAGAAGAGGGGATGAAAGGAAGTCTGGAAGGAGGGAAACAAAGGAGGGCGGGACAGATAGAGATGGTAGAAATATTTAGAAAAGTAAATTATTACCATGTAAGTAATTGTGACCGGCTAAACATATATGAGCAGGTAAACCGGTCAATGGGAACAAAAACAGAAAAAATGAGACAAACTTGAGAATATTAAGGGATAATTCAAACCCGGGAATAAAAATGGAAGACTGGGCAAACTTGGGAATATTCTGAGCAAATTTTCCAAAAGATTTTAGGGAAATTATCTAGGGTACCCCTGAGTATTTTAGTTTTTTCTGTGTTACCCCTCATATTTTGAGGCTATCTATGGTACCCCTAAGGTTTGGTTTTACAAAAATAATGAGTGAAAACTTGACCCCACATGAGTTAAAGTCAACTAAAACTAGTGTGTGATAAAATTTATTTTTATTTTTGTTTATAAACAACTAGAATCAATTTCGTTATTTATGGTTTTCAAAAAATATTTTTGTGAATACATAATGTTTGCTATACTATTAAAAGCTCATTGGTATGTTTTTCTTTTTTTTTTTTTTTTACTTTTTGGAAGTGAAATTTTTTCACGTCTTAGTTTTTGCTTTAGAAATAAAACAAATTATTTTATTTTTCTAGAAAATATTTTTTAAAAAAATAAAGAATGATTGAAAAAATTAGTTACCAAAAAAAAAACATTATTTTTGATAACTACTTTTGTTGATTAAAATTGTTAAAAATATATATTTTTTAAAAACATACCAAAAAGCCTATTTTGGAAGAGATAAAGTAAGAGTTTGGGTTATGTGTTAAATATGTATTATTACTTTATTTTTTAAATCACTAAAATAGCTTGATTGAATTTAATGTTAATGATTTTAAGTTTTCAGCTTTTTTTGTCAAAAATAAACCTCAGGGGCATCATAGATAGATCTCAAACCTAAGGGGTACCACAAAAAAAAAAGCGAAACCTCAGGGGTGCCTTGGATAATTTCCCTAGATTTTATTATGGGGATTCGCACGGTCACTCTTACACAGCCATTTCATGGCTTGTGATGGGCAACTTTATTCACTCCTCCATTAATCTAAGACTAAGCCTTTTCCTTTCTTCTACTTTTATTTATTTTAATTATGTTAAATTATTTCATTATTGCTTTTAGTTTTATTAGTGAGTAGTCATATAATCTAGGGGTAGTTAAACCCTGGCATGATCATGATGTATGCTTAGATAATTTCTCCCTATCTCCCATATTTACTAGTTAATTTCCTTATTCTAGTTATTACTTGGGCCTATCATCTAATCATCTATAAATAGAGTCTAGATACTTTTGGTTATGATCGCTAGCGAAAGTTAGGGTCATAATTGTGAAGGTTGTAACTAGTGACTAGCTTCCAAACTATGAGAATGGTTAGTGTCCCATTGTGCTTTTTTGAGTTACGTTGTTGTCCTGTGCAACGATTGTATGTGATGCGGAGTCTAGTTGCTTGGACTATCATATGCGCTTTATGGAGTTCTACTGCGGTCTTGTGCAGCAGAATGGTCATTCTGTTCCATATACGACCTCGTGCATTGATTTATTGGCCGATCCTCGTGTTTATTTGGTGAGCTCTATTCCATCCCACTTGTTACTACAAGTCATGTTTCTAAAACTACTTTCATAGATATCATCATTAGTATTACTATTATTATGATCATTATAATCATAACCATTTCTGTTCACTTTAGTTTATTTAAGTATTTTTTATTAAACCAGTTTATTCAAGTAGTTTAGTTTAATTCAATTTACTATTTTATTTTTCTTATTGTATGCGAGGAATCTAGTGTGTTTTTATAGTAAACGAAACAGTAAAATGACCTAATATGCAATGAAGAAACTAATAAATAAAACAAGACAGTTAAGAGCAAAACCACGTCAAGAAAACCGAAAAAAACCATGGTTGCGACTCGGAACCAACATCTCACCTCATAACACGCTTCTTCCCTTGCATTGATTTCCTTTTCACGACTTGTCTCAATGCAACACGTCTTGGGAATAACTTGTGTTCGAGCTGTCAATCAAACCGAAGCAAGCTCAAGGCATTATTTCAATAATTGTGACATTCTTATGTATACGTAAATATGTTTTGACCAACGTACGCTAATGATACGTAATTATGATTATATTTTGCATTATGAGGAAAAGGTTCTCTTATTCTTGGACAAGTTCATCCTATTTCATCGTGGCACCTTATGTCATCATAATCTGTATAGTCATAGTTGCAAGACTCTCCGAAGTTGAAGCTTCAAAGGAGAGCCATGCAAAGGTGATTACCGTGTCTAACACTGCCACAATGCTAACAGGTGTAGTGCCTACCTCAAATTCGATAAGATAGGCGTAAAGGAATCTGTTGTTAACAAGAGCTCTATCGTTCTTCATGAATAGTTTTTGTTCGATATTTGAGATGAGCATTGTGTAATAATGGTGACGTAAAACTTATATCTGAATATGCTATAAGGCTAGAGCATGCTAGTACAAATAAGAATATAGAGGTAAGAATTAGCTACTCCATTAGGCTATAATATGTTTTTAGGATTTGTCATTTCTTTGTTCTGATTTCTATGGAAGTGCACTTCTTCTCTTATGTTTTTATATAGTAAATGAAATATTACAATGACATAATATAATAAGGAAACTAATAAAGAAAAAAAAGACGGCTAAAAGCAAAACCGCATCAAGAAAACTGAAAAAACCATGGTTGCAACTGGAACCAGAATCACACCTCGCAACACGATTCTTCCCTTGCATTGACTTGCTTTTCACGACTTGTCTAAATACAACACGTCATGGGAATAACTTGTGTTCGAGCTCTCATTCAAACCCTCGTTTCTTTTTGTTTTAATTTTTATTGAATTTGTCTTTTGTTATCACGCTTTTCATTTAGAATTGTATGTTAAACCCTCTCATACCCACCCCTCCCTCCTTCCCTCCCTCATTTAGTGGCACTTTAATTAATATAATTATGGATAACATATTTTAAGTTATTTGCCTATAATTTATTAGTTAAAGAATATTTTTTTTCTATTTGTTGAATCAACAATTCATTAGTGTTATGAGATTGATAATCAAATAGCCATTAATAACAATCATATATTATTATACATTCATGTGTGTTTTCGGTTTTGTGGTGTCTATGCATTTCAGTAACTAAGTAGTTTAGACCTCGTGCCATAATAACTTGTCTTTATAAAACTTTATAATATATATAGTATAAATTATGCATTATATAAAAATAATAATTAATGGATGTCACTTCGGCTTTATGTCACTATATTGTATTTCATTGATTGTCATCATCAATAGTACACTAAGCAAGTGTATACTCTTACGATTGTATAATTCACCCATATATATATAAGGAAAGCTATTAAGGAGTGTACAGAATAAAAAATTGTTATAATGGAAAAATAAAAGATAAATATGTATGACCTTCCTCGATTTTAAAATAACTATGATTTTATAGTTTAATAATCCTGATTGTGCAAATTCAAAGATTGTATTAATAGTTTGTTTTCACGCATGGAGAAGGAGGCGCTAAATTAAGAAAGAAAAATTATTTTAAACATGTACTTCGTATCATGTAGGTTGTAGTTATTTCATCAAATCTTTTAACATTTGTGAATATTTTTTATTACTTATGATTATTTACATGAATATATATTAGTATTCTTACAAGTTAGTATACTTAGTAAACAACAAAAACTAAAAGAAAAAAACTATAATTAGTTTCATTGTTTGATGTTGGATATCCTGATGATATCTTATTGATCAAGAAGACATTTTAAAATGTATATTTTTAAAAGATATTCAGAAAAATAAGAAGGGGATAAAAATATAACACTATATCTATGACACATTTTAATATATTAATTATGCTCAAATCAAACCTTTTGATTAATATAGCCTTTTATATTCCTTCCAAAAAAAACATCACAACAACAACAAAAAAATTTAGAATATAAAAAAATATATGATAAATAGGAATTGTTGGTGATAACTCGATGAAAAACTTATACAAATAAATAAATACTTGCAAGGAATTAGTGACAATGGATAGACAAATAGGGTATAAAGGATATTCTTTGTCCTTAAAAAAAAAAAGATGAGGGTAAAATGGAAAAGAGATTATCACTATATGATTTTTTTTTCCATGTATCACAATTAAGTATCTTTTTTTCAGTAGTTGAATCAAGTTTCAGGTTGTGTTACCAACCGACCTTAAAATAAGGTGAGTTAAAATTTGGTCAAACGAGATCGATTAGTCAAATAAAGTGACTAAAATGACTAAAAAACACACCCTTAATAAAAAAAAAGCAATTATTGACATTCGAAATGTGTACTAATACAAATACAATAAAAATATTCAACCCCTGGAAAAATAATGAGCGTTCAAGAATAAAAGTTTGACACGCTAATACTTGAAGTGAGTTAATAACTATTGTATCGTATTTGCATATATAAAGTGAAAGAGAGTCTCAAGAATTAGTTGAAAATAACCTTTTTGTAATAGTTATTCACGAGGTAAGATTATGTTTATCCGACGACTTCCCTTTGCTTTGTGAGGGTCTTTTAAAGGAGTTTTGGTAAATGATAGACAAAGGTGTTACTATTATAGTCGTATTTTCATAGAAAGTAAAATCGTATCTTATAGCATGTTCGCAACATGTGGGATTCTATTATAGTCAAGGCAAATGCGATACTTTTTGGTGTTCAAATGGCAATCCAAAGTGGAGCTGGACATGGAATTCTTTGAAGGAGATAACTTGAATATTGTCCGCATTTGAAAACGAAATGAGTTGATGACTCCTATGTTGGGAATATTATTTGGGATATTTTAGACCTTTTTGTTTACTTTGAGTTTCTTTGCTTTAATTACGTTGTTAGGGGGGCTATGCAGTTGCTCATATTATGGCTCATTTGAATCCGACCGATTATACCATGCGTGTGAGGGTCAAGGGATATCCTTATGAGCTTGAAGACTTTATAGTGATCTTTGAGATTTTAATAATATGTCTTCAGCCTTTTGGCTCTTATTTCTAAAAAACAACCTCGTATGTTCTGTTTGAACATTTATAGTGTAATTGGTTATGAATTCCTAGAGTTAAGCATTAAAAGAGGTATTGAAGTTT
>CAAKMY010036120.1:0-31858 GCA_901111285.1 Corrigiola litoralis
CTTTGGCTCCATCGGAAATGGACAACAACGGTATGGACTTGATGAAAAGTGAAAATTTGCAAGGACCAATTTATAAGTTTTTCAAAAGTCTGTTGTGGGTTACTTCCCGCATGGAGACAACACTTATACTTTGCCCTAAAATAGAGATTTTGATTCCTTTAGCCTGGGACTAGCCAGAGTGCATGTATGGACCCTGTGTTATGCCTTTGTTCCAAGCCATCACATCTAACTTTCAAACGGTCTAAATTAGTACCTCCTACATTCTTGAATTTTGTAGTGCTTTAGAGTTTGTTGTATTTGACCTTGTTCTACATTTATCATCGACATATGTGCAGAATTACAGGGAAAATAAGGAACCTGCAGTTGCGAAGCTAAAGGAGCCTATTTTTGACGAAATTACACATGCCTTAGCCGGCCGTTACGGACTGAGTTTCTCCAGACAAGATATTTCATCCCTTTGGTTTTTGTGCAAGCAGGTTTGTGTTCTTATATTTCGTAATTTTAATGTAAAAGCTATATTTTAGTTTGCTATTTTCTTTTCGAGTGATTCCTTCTTCTGCAATGCAGGAAGCATCCCTACTAGACACAACTAATCAGGCTTGTGCTCTTTTTATTCCAACTGAGGTATGTGGCTGTGTAGTTCTCCCTTTAGTTCCACTGCACTGAACCACTGGTAGAAACTGTTCTTGTATTCTGTAATTTTCTTTGATACTTCAGTTTTCTTGTGTTGGCGTTTGAGCGATGCGCTGAGTTCATGATGATTCGTCAAATTCATGATGTTTGTCCCTTGTCTTGTATCGTTGATAAATATGCTTTTCCTTCTCCATTGGAGAAGTTTCTTGCCTTGGCTTGTACATCTGTGTTGGTGATGATAGAGACCCACACAATGACAACTAATTTAGTAACTACCCTCTCAAATTAAGTTTTGTAACCTCCAAAAATAGGGGTGGTTTTAGAATACAATGTGAGTCAAATTGGTAATTGCCGGGTGGTTCCATATGATTTTCCTAATAATAATCTCTGTTTGTAGCTGGCTTTGCTGGAGTGGACAGATGATCTGGAAGCCTTTCTATTGAAAGGATATGGAAATTCTGTGAACTACCGTATGGGATTGCCTTTACTAAAAGATGTAGTGGAGTCTATGGAGCTTGCAATCAAGGCTAATGAAGGTACCATAACTTTCTTGTGTCCTCACTCCTTGCTGTCTGAAATGTTGTTTAAGTAGCCAGGTTGTTCATTTTTTTGTTGGCTTGAGGAATGTATACGCTGACCTGTTATGCAAACTTTTCTTGGCCATTTTTGGTAGTACAGCGCTGAAGTGCTGAGTCGCTGTAATTGTAACACAAACTGATTATAGGTGGCGGAAAAAAAAATATACCTCCATAGCTATGTTCCCCTTTTTTCTATTCCAGAGTATTGTACAACCCAAGTGCACAAGTCATGACTGACAGTGTTTCAGTGGTTTCGTCCGACGTCTAAGGCTCTAGGCAAATCATAGATATGGAATTGAGATGATAAGGAATTGCATGTTTCTTTAAGTTTGCTAGCTGAAGTGTTAGTAGATCTTTACACTAAAGACTTAAGTGAATCTATCTTATATAAGTTTCATGTGTTGTTGGTTTAAATATGTGAGAATTTTTTCAGAACAATCGTTAATTTGAGATGATGAAGATTGGAAATTTAGTCGAGAGGCTTGGTGTTGTCTGTGTAAGCTTGAGTATTTAGGACCTTCAAGGAAAATGCAACTTTGTTTATTCGTGTCCATTTGTGTGTTTATCAAAAGAGGAGATTCTCATTTTACTGAAAAAGTTTATCTCATGATGCATTGGCTACTGTTTCCATCCTAATATTATATTGATGGTCCAGATAACACAT
This sequence comes from Corrigiola litoralis, assembly GCA_901111285.1. Lineage (NCBI taxonomy): Eukaryota > Viridiplantae > Streptophyta > Magnoliopsida > Caryophyllales > Caryophyllaceae > Corrigiola > Corrigiola litoralis. The sequence goes on from CAAKMY010036120.1 coordinate 1,876, forward strand.
TTTCTGAGTGGTTGAGACTGGAACATGCAGTCCTATGCTCAAAGTTCTGACCTCTGGGCTTGTCCTCATGTCTGAGCTTTCTGCTATTCTTGACCATTTACCCAATGATTCTTTTTTCCACTTTATTTGTGTGGATTTTAGATTCCTCGTTATTTTTTTATTTATTTTTTTGGAATGGGGTTTTCTTGGCACCCTAGCTCCCTAAGGGAGCAGGTGAACTTATTTAGCTGGGAGCCTCCAAGTCTGAAGCTCCTTCAGTTATATGGAAAATTGAAGGCACTTACATATTTAGTGTGTAGTGCAGATGACAACATACTTCCTGTTATGAAAAAAAAGAACAGTTAAATAAATTTATAATTGCAACCTTGCATCCAATCAAAGAATGTTTGAAGGTTTACAGTTTGATCAGTTGTTCACCAGCATTTTACATTACGTCATGCAGAAACTCTCCCAAGTGGGAGTTATGAGAAGGCAAGGCTTCGGTTTGCTCATGCTGAGACTGTAGTTCCATTCTCATGTCTGCTTGGTCTCTTTCTTCAAGGAACTGGTGAGGATAGAATCTTAATATTTCTTTGTCTACTCCAAATTTGTTATTCAATTTATTACGTTTGCTCGATATATGCTTTGTTTGCTTATATTGGTTGGAACTTGGAACCTGATTTTCTGTTGACTTTTTTTATTGTTTTGCAGAATATAATCTTATACAAAGGGAGGAGCCATTGGATCTCCCCCCAAGGCCTCCCAAAAAGCGTACTTGGAGGGGCAGTGTTGTGGCCCCATTTGCTGGGAACAACATGCTTGTGCTGTATAGTTGTCCAGCCCAAAAATCAAGCAAGTATTATGTGCATGTACTGCACAATGAACATCCAGTACCTTTACCGGTAAGTTGTAGATGTCTACAGAGCGATAAAACATTGATTTGTGCAAGAAGTGTGCAATTGAATCCAAATAAGGATATGCTTGACCATATAAAGAACAAGAAGCGATCTTTTTGTTCGCTCTGTTCTTTGAGTGTTTTAGAGGCCTTTATAAGTTTTAACCCAAGTGAGTAAGACTTTTTGAAATAAGCAGCAATGCTACTACATTTAAATACAGCAGACCCAAATGTGTGAAATTCTTAGAAGTGAGCAGCCAGGCTACAACATGCACTATACATCTCTTACCAACTTAAATCCAATTTCAGTCAGTAGAAATTTGGTACCTTTTTTGATTGTCAAGCTGGACCTGCTTTTTTCTATCTAAGGTTCTGGAATCTATGGCTTTGGCTTCTATGTCAGTCTCTGGTTGCATGAGTTTAGCATATTTTGATGTCAGAGTAACTAGCTTTATTGTTATTTTATCTTACATTTGATATCTGCTTGCCTGGTTCAACAGGGCTGTGATAACTCTGACTTTTGTCCTTTCCAAGTATTCAAGGTAACCATTGCTTCCATTTATATCGTGATTTATGTGGTCTAAGGCTTGAGACCTCGCCTTTCGGTTCTTGAACTGCTTTCTTGTCTTACAGGAAAGGATACTCCAGCCTCATATGAAACATGATTACAATGCTGTCTGTACTGTCAAAGAAGAACATGTGCAGAAGCCTGCACCCAGTAAGTTATCATTGCTGTTTGGTTGGCTATTCTCTTCACAGAATGACGAAACCAAATCCGATTTATAGTATGGCTCATTTCTAGAGAAGGGGTTCGCCCCAAATTCAATTCCTTTCATTCTGAGCAGTCGCCAATTAATTTTCAGCCACTCGGACCACATAGAAGAGTTCGTTTTTGGTTGACCGGTCTGATCGTGTGCGTTAAGTCTGTTGGATACAGTTTTGAAGCAGCCCTCTCAGTTTTATGCAGTACTGAGAGAGAGGACTAATGTAGTTGCCTTGCTCTTAGAGAAGCTACACACTCATTTCTACCATTTACACGAGGATAGTGTATTTACCCTGTGATCTGGTAGGATGAATACTGATCCGGGATACTTTTGTATGCTTTCTTATTTTCTCCAATGAATACTAATTCTACGTGTTAGGTAATGTTATTTAGAGTTTTATCACCGGAAACTTGGGAGTTACTGGCACGTTTTTTGTAGTGCAAGTCAGTCGTCTCCTCTTCTGAATGCAGTATTTTAGCAAATAGAATGCTTCGGGCCGATATTCTAGCTTGTTGATATTAAACCCAGTGCTTACAGTTCATGCATGTGAAATGTCTTGAAACGGAAGTTTATATCCAGTCATAGACATTTCATCAAGTTTCAGCCCTTTTGTATTTAAATTGTAGCAAAGCATTGAGAAATTGCATCAAGTTTCAGACTTTTATTTCTCGTCCATTATGTGTGATCTCCCCGGTGTGAAACGGTCTTCATCGTTAGCCTGGTGCTGGACACAAAAAAATACATTGTTAGGCTGATGGTAACGTGAATTGAAAACAATCGGTAACGTCTTCACTGCACGTAGAAAAGATACATCATGTTCAACGAGATACAAGAAAAAATGAAGAGGTAACAAAATTTTGACACCACTGCTTCCTTCGCAAGGATTTCGGCAAACTGATTAGCTTCCATGTAGTTATTAGCCAAATTAGAAACATGGTTCTACTTGGAACGTTGTCATCACTCACTTGGGCAGCACATGCCGTATCCGTGTAATTAGTAGCTTTTTTTCTTTTTCTTTTACCTGGCCGAGTCCAAGGAGTTGTTAACATAATTTACTATCCTGGGTATCTCCGACCTTTAACTGCGCTTCTCTTGATGGTGAATGTATCATTTGTTATATTTCGAAGAATGCACAACTACTATATCTTTTTTTTTTTTTTTGACACAGGAGCAATCAACACAACTACTATATCATGAGAAAGGAAATGACTATTACTAGCACGGAAATTGGAGCAGCTGTATCCAAACTTCTACTATGTATGTACTGGTGTACTCTGGAATCTGGATGATTCAATGACAAGTATATTGTTTTCTATATTTACTTCCATCTGATCACCAGAAAGAATCATCTGTGCAATCGATAACATCAGTTGATAGCAAAACAAAATTCAATTGGTGACAGTCACCCCTATGGATCTATTACAATAAATAACATTATAACACATTCAGCATGGTGTTAGCAGATCAGGAAATCTCAAGGGCACAGTCTAGTTCGCTCCTTCAATGTAAGAGGCTCCCGTGGTTGAATATGTGGTATACAGGCAGGGGCTGTGTTGGTCAAAATATGGAATCTCTGATGCTCCCAATTTACACAGGCGCAGAGTCCCCGCAGCTTGTGCAAGGGGCTCTTTGCAAGTGGTATATCCCCCTTTTCAAGTGAACTTAACAACGCATTTTGATCATGAATGATTTCCCTTTAGCAGGCAGGCCAGCTCCCAAGTTAGATAGAGGATTCTGTAGTGTAGACATGCCAACAATAGAGAGTTACCTTACCTCGATCATACAGTAAGATTGATGAACATAAAATCAATGAGGAATTTTTGAACATAAAGTCGATGAGAGGAAACCTCTACTGAATTTTGAGTTTTCTCTAAAGCAATCAAGCCTTTATATCAAAATTAACCAAAGATTTCAATTCTATTTATATATGTAAATCAAATATACCATCTCCAGCTATTGCCACATGTTATGAGTTCCAAAACTTGTACGATTTAAACACATGACAAAAAAAATAGTTAAAGAGAACAATGCCTTTGTAAACTACTTAAAGAAGTTCCTGAAAAATCTTACTAGGGTGTAAGAAAATATGTACAAGATGCATGAAATACTTTAAAGATGATAAGAAAAGGCCAATTAATTATTGTATAATGTACAACAACCTCCCTCTGTATATACAATACCCACCAGGGTATAAGAAAATTTCATACCCCTTGTGAGTAAGAAAACATTTTTTTTTCCTTTTTCAATTATATCCCCCTATTTTTAGGAAATAGTTGGTGGTTATTTTTCTGATTTGTGAGAGAGGGTAAAAAGGGGAGTTATACCCCTGATTGTACAGTATAAGCATCGTCCTATGTGGCTCCCGTAAAATACAGGTTCCGAAGAGGTCAGAGATGGAGGTCCAAGATGTACGCGACCTTGACCAACCTAATCTTAGATGATTGCCACAAATTTTTGTAAACTCACAAATAAATATTCTGTACAATTTCGATCTATTATAATATGTTTCCAGTATTTATTGCCCCTAATGATCTTATAAATAATTTGAGATCTTTAAAGTGAAGCTCCAAGAAAGAAATTATACACCAGAAAGACAACAATCGGCACTAGCTAAAGGGCTCTGAACTTCAGGTGCATGAGACTAATATCATCCACATGTTAGTAAAAAGAATGATATCGTACCAGGATTTCTGAAGACCTAAACCTTTGAAATATGTGCATCAGCAAGAGAAGAAACCAGGTCCTCCCGAGACTGCGACCGCCTGCTTTGGAGACGCATCTGACTTCTATGGGGGCTCCAGATGGAACCCATGCCATTGTTGTCAAATTGCATTTGTCCTAAGCTACCGGACGAAAAACTATGTGAAACACCACTGGCAGCTGGATATGGAGAAGACTCGGAGAGCTGAATGTTGCTTCCACCAAACCAAGACCCAGCACCAAATGGCCTCTCTTGACCACCAACAGTTGTTGGGCTCAGTGGCATCTTTACCCTAGCGTCCCCTGAAAAACCACAATGGTTCCCGTCATTCAGCAAGACAAAATATTGCTATAAGAACACAATTTTGGACATTTCAAAATCTTTAAGATGAAAATAAGGCAGGAAATCTCGTTCTTGTATCATCTACAGATAATAACCACTATTCCAATCTTGTGGTTCGCGTTTGAAGCCAAATAAAAAAATTCGAGTCTAGCACATTTAGAACATTATCCTGGATACATAAAGAGCAGATCTTCACAACCCCCACCTTGTTTGTGGCAAGGAGACTCGACAGGCAACCAATAGTCCTCATTCATTTAGAACTTGAGAATCTTACCTGAATTTATAGGACTCCAACGCTGGAAACGGAAAGGGGATGCAATATTGAGAACTGCTGATGGTGCACTGTTATGCCTGAAAATGGGAAGATGTGTTCTGCGGAGATATCTTGGAAACCAATTGCCGACACATGAGAACGCGCAAATCAGCAAAAATGATGATATCAACAAAAGAGCGAAAACAATGACAGGATCTATCTTCATCTGAAAGAGTTCGAAAGTATGAAGCTCGGTTCTAGTGGCAAATGCCTTGCCAGCTTCCACAAGGGCAACCCCTTGTGTCCACGTGGTACCACCAGAGCCAATCGAGATCTGGCCATCAGTTATATGCAAGCCCTCCCTCAGCAAAGAAACAATGTAGGGTGCCCTAAAGCAGTACTGTTCAATGAAAGGCTGTGGAGGTACACTTCTATATGCAACATCCCAAGTTTTCTCACAATACTGATGACCCTTCTCCAATACGTCATCAAGTGTTGCATCTGAAGATAAGTTGAAAAACCGGTAAACGACAAAAAAGCCAGACATTGCATAAAATTGACCACGAGGATGGGGGTGATCTTCGCCAAGAGCACAGGGTTGCACATCACAATCAATTCCAGGGCTAAGATCGGACCATTCTGACAAATTGACGGCAATTTTAGCCAGTGCACTGCATTCTGCCCAATTCGGGTAGCCAACCAGCCAGATGGGGACTACAGCTTTGCCTCCTTTGCCTAGGTCTTTCTCTCCATAACGAGGGCTCCCTGCCTCTTGGTTTACAGAAGCACATTGGGAGCAAGAGTATTGACTTTTATATCCAGTATGTAAGCAAGGATGTCTGATTTCTATGTTCCCGTTATCTAAGTCTTGCTTACTAACTTTTGGCATCCCCTTCAGAAGATGAACAACAGATTTGTCAAAGGCATCATTTAACCCATACCCTGACAAAGAGTACGCACTGAGATGATGCTTCACAGGACCAATGCTCAGGTTTAAGTTGGTTTTGTTATGTACAGGTTCCTTGCTCTCAAATGTTACTTGCAGTGATGAACCACCCAAATCAAGGGCACCAAACGTAGGCTTCTTCGGCATTGCCCCTAACATTCCTGTTTCATAATTTAGTGCAATCCATCCATAATACGCTTCCTCCATGCCACTTATAATCTTGACCCATTCCCTTTGACACAAAAAAGGAGAACTTTTCAGAACAGACCAGGCGTGATTCAGAAGCCAATCAGAGGCTGGCGTAGGCAGCCTACGTACACCAGCAGTAGCATAAAGAAAAAGAGAAGTAGTCTTATGTGAATTCTTTGGGATTTGCTTCTCTGCCCACCGTAGGAGTGGCTTTATTGCATGCTTCAAACCAGAAGAGTTGCGCACCAATTTATCAAGCCCAGGCTCAGTCTCCATACGGTTGTAAGCACGTCCACTCTGTCCCTTTGGCTTTCGGTATCCCCCTGAATATGAAGTCAAAAAGATCGGGAGATTGCTATTTTTCTTGTGAGCGACAGAAGCCTGGTATATATACACCCGAGTACCCGTACTCCCGCAATCCAGCACGACATAATACTTGGAAGCTCCACCAGACCAAAAAGAATAAACGACTTGACCTAGTATAAAAGCGAGAAAACCAAAGAAAAGCAGGCAAAGGAGGATCATCAATATTCTAATCCACTTCCTCCGTAGAAGTGGAATACCTGGAGGAGTTTTATCTTTTGAAAAACTAGGGCTGGAAGTATCTCTAAGCAATGGATGCGAAGGCCTGGGATGGATGCTGTCAACCCCGCCATTTGGATCACCATTTTCACTGTCTAACTGACGATATTGAGAAAAATCTTGTAAGGATGAAGACAGCCGCATATTGTTCATTTGCCCAGGGATATTAAAACTAAATCCATTGTCAGAACCTTTAGGTGGTGACAATCCAGCTTGCATGTATGGGATAGAGGACTGCCGCATAACTGGGCGATTTATTGCAGAAGATATAATCTCTGAGATTCTGCTATACACCATTTTCTAAGAAATTACGAGCATTCATCCATCTCCTTTATCATGATGCCTTAAGTGCTGGGTTTCCACATTCAATGTTCAGATTTTCGTAGAGACGACAACTTATTTAGAACAGTCACAGTCATCCAAATATCCTGTAAGAAAAGGCAATGTCAGAAGGATGTGTCAGACATATGAACTCGAGCTTGAAACAAAAGCATATGCACTCGAATTTGAGAACGATGATGACTGACTAATCTGATATTGCCAGACCTAACTGGCAACAGTCATTCAACTATTTGCTCGATCCCTCATCTTATTGCAGCACATCCAACAGATTAAGAGGTAAATATTAAACCTTTTATCAATCTAAGACTAAAAGCAGACAAATATGAAGTGGTCCTTTATCACACAATATGACTAGCCTTCAGTTATTTGATGGAGTTAAAAGAAGAAGAAACGTCCACACACGATCATTAAAACCAAACTACACCTTTAAAGTAACAGAAGAAATCATCAATCATGCCTACAACTCTCTTCAATTGCATCAAAAACCCTTCTAACCACCAGGCTTTCTCCCCAACACACATACGATCATTTCTACAAAAGTAGAAAACAGATCAAGAGAGTGATACTCCAAACCACACAGTCAATGATTTCAACAAAACCACAACCAAGTATCGATCCCGCCCTTACCAGTTGATGCAATGACCAAAATTCTCCAACTACTCAAAAATAGCAAGCTCTCGAACACATCTCATTATCATCATTAGCATCATTATCTCAATGCTACACAGAGGCTCCCCCCACCCCCATACCCAAAGCAAGTTAAGGGCGGGGGGTCGAATGTATGCAGCCTCACTCCTAGTTCGAATTGACCCTCTCTAACACGTCTCCAGGAATACCAATTCACAATGTGTAGCATAACTTATCTCACAGTCCTATTGTTGGTCAACAAGAACAAGGCTCAACTGAATTACTCCATCATTCCAAATTTGATCATCACTATCATCACAGAGAAGAAAATTGGTATTTTCCTCAAAAACTAATAGTCAATCAAGAACACATTCAAAAAGCACCACACATCCAAACGAAAGCACAATACTTTACAAAAGAAACCCCACAAAAATCAAACATTGAACAAGCTAAATCCCTGGCAAACCCAATCAAGACCATCAAAAGAACCACACTCACAAAACACCAACTAAACCAAATCAAGACCATCCAAAAAAACCACACTCACAACATAAAGAACAAAACTTTACCAACTAATCCATCAAAAAGACCATTTCTTTAAATCCTACCAACTTCACACACAACAAAGACAATCAAAACCACATAAAGAACAAAACTTTACAACAAAATCCCAAAATTAACAAAGTGGGCAGTTGCTAAAATCTTGAAATAATCCCAAATCTAGAAGCAAAATGCAAAACAAACCAAAACCAACCTGTAATAAAGCAGTGATTTGGACAGAGTGTGGGCAGATCAAACTGCACAAAAAGTGACAGTCTTTAAAACAGTTTATTAGAAATGCAAATAATGTGAGATGAAAAAACAGTTGGGTGATGTAGAAAGAGTGAAGTGTGTAAGTTGTTGTTTCCTGTCTCTCTCCTGTCTGTGATCTGATCTCCGTCTTTCAGGAACATCCAAAGCCCAGAATTTTGTTGGGTTTTTTTCTACTTTTATATATCTTAATTATTCGGTTAGTTAAAGTAATATTAGTTTTAATTATAATGTTTTATGATGTGGGGATTTTGTGCAGGAGAAGTGGTGGTGCGGTTGTGTAACATGTCATGTGTGAACGTGTGGTTTTCAGGTCAATGTTACGTAATGTGTCTGTAGCATTTGTTGTTAGAGCTGATTTTGTAGTCTGATCTAGGATCATTGTAAAGGCTAAAGTGTTTACTTCTGATTTAATAAAGGGTTTACTTCATTTACAAAACATAGGGAAAAGAGGAGAGTTAGTTCATAAACTACTCATAATGTGCTTTTGAACTAATATTCCATCTAGACTTGTTTAATGGGACGGGTTGAATCAAAACGAACCCAGCGGAACAAGTCGTTGTAAATCACGAGTTGTTTTATGCTAATTTTTAATTTTTTGTAATGTTAACATGTTATAACCCTTTCTCACCTGATAATAGCCCGACCTATCATTACACATTGCCAAGCCCTTTCTCACCTGATAGTAGCCCGACCTATCATTACACATTGCCAGTCACGCTTGCTTTAAGCGGTATAGGTCACGGACCACTCACGGAAACCCGCCCTATTGCATAGGTATGATTCCACAAGAGTAAATATGAAGCAATTTAGGTCACATATTGATAGTTTAACATAATTTTACAAATATTGTCAACCTATTAAGATATGTTAAACTAAAATAAAGATGTTAAGGAGGGTGAAGAACTTGAATGGATAGAGCTAATATTTGGTTTGAAAGGAGATTTCTAATGAAGTAGATAGTGTAAATAAAAGTATAGAAAATCATACAGATAGTTTAGCCTAGTTTTTGCTGAATTGTTCTATTCAAAATAAAACTTAGACTTATTGCTAATTAAGAAAAGTGCTGATTAAATTTCATATTTTCCACAAAGGATATGTGCCAAATTTTGTGCCTTCGGCATGGATTGTCATGGACCAAATCACACATTTTTTACACTAAAATGATGAAAAGAACATTTCAACTATGATCTCATACCCAAGTCAAATACTCTTGTAAATGTTGCGACATTACCAAAAATATTGACAGTCAAAAACCAAGTGTCCCCTACGACTCGACTTTGTCGGTGGGCGTGTGTATTGCGCATAAGGTTTTGCTCTTGCATGTTAGGTAGCATATGGAATGCAGGGAAAGTTATTGCAAAAGCATCGCCACTTTTTAATAAGCCTTCCTCATGTCTTCATAAAGACTGAGAGAGTCTTGTTAGTGATCAGGGGCCATTAGTATCTTTGTCATACGCACCAAATCGGAAGTTTACAGGTCTCCATCAATTCATGTATAGTAATGTAGTACCACTATCATTTGAGCAGCAACAAATGAACTGTACACTCGAGTCTCGACTCTCTAAATGTAGAAGTTTTGTTAATTGATTTGATGTGGTGGTCTTACAACCGAGACCCCTTCCGCTCAATGTATATATAGGAGATGGTTTATAGTACACTGTATTAGTACGAAGCACATAGAAAGGTAAGGTTGACTTCTAGTCTTTGTGCAAATAGTCAGCAGATGTTGTAAATCGGCCCAACTTTTTTCAACCTTGTGTCCTTATCTACTTTAGCTTATTAAAAGAAAAAGTTAATATCATCACAAATTCAGAATCGTCAATAAGTGATGTAATGACTATAATCTACACGATATTACCTTAATCTTAACTAATATTTCAAAACTGATCAACTGATTAAAAGTAAAATCTACAAAGTGATAAGCCTATGATATGGATCCTTATACATATAACATATAATATACATGCCATTAACCGATCAATAGAGGAATCGAATTCATATGTTGTTGTTTATATAGTGCATGTAGATTTTTCGATCCGAAGAGTTCATGCATACTCTTTTGTATAGCTATTGATCAATAAAGTTTAATGCTCTAAGTAGATAGTCTATTCGTCCTTCTAATTTATAAAAACGAGTGTTTTATGACTTTTTTCTATTGTTATGTACTTGTATCTCACACTATATATTATATTTCCTGCAACGTATCATGCATGCAACCTATATTCTTATACTATAGTACCATGACACATGAGCTATTTCCTTTGTTGTCTACCCTATGCGTCTAGTGAAATAACCTTTTGGTACATCCTTTAGCTTAATTTTATACTTTTATCACCCCATTATGTTGATTTAAATGGTGATTTGATTAAAATATAATTATATAGTTATTCCCATATCAATCGTAGGACAAAATAAGAAAAAAGCAAATCAAACCATTATTTAGAATATCAAAGCTATAATGATTCATAAATGTTTAGTAATGAAATTTTTAACTTTCAACTTGCAATACTTTTTCAAAATAGAAAATGATACATTGCAATCTTAGGTACCCTCATCTTTTAACAAAAATATATTCAAACCTCTATATGCCCCTATTCGCAATCGTTATCATCTCTTAAGCGAGAGAGTGATGCTTATTATCATCCTTTATTTTATATAAAATTAGATGATTATATTAAGTCGCATATGAAAAACTCTCAATGTTAATTGGAATAAAAGAACTCTAATGACATGAATTAACCCTTGTTGTCACTATTATCCATTTATTATCCTTGATCTTAAGACTTTTAGATCATCAAATCCCACAAAGTACCATATTAGCAGTTACGGAGCTTGGGCCTGGCTATCATGATCACCTTTCTATTTGATCATATCCACTTTTTCTACCCCTTTGTTTATTATTTGTTATCACTACTAAACCTCACGTCCTCACGGAGTCACGGTGATGAATGGTCATACCAAGTTAACCAAAGTTATGTCATATCCAATGTAAAAAAAAAAAAAAAAAGGTTATGTCATAGTGTGCCATTTTGCACATAAACGTGGTATTGTTCGATGCTTTCTATCTTATATGATCATACTGTTCACCGTTTGCATGATAAGGAGATGGAAACTACTTTGAACTTAGGCTAAACCACTACGTGAAAATTGAAGTGATGGTGTCTGTTTGGACTACAACTGAGACAAATATAGTTAGTTAATCACCACACAAAAATAAAAATAAAAATTGCGTCTGCCGGGAGTCGAACCCGGGTCTATTGCTTGGAAGGCAATTATCCTAACCGTTGGACTACAGACGCTGTGATGATATTGGAGTTCTATTAAACTTCAGTTCGATAAGCTTTGCGTTTGATGAGATTTGTTCCATTTATAAGTTAAAAGGAGATGTAAAGAAATTGCTTGAAAAATAAAGATAGTAAAATGCACATCTTACATATTGTTGATATTGGGTTTGCTCTCAATAAATTAAGATTCAATGAAGCGGGTAAAGCTATTTTCATTATGATTCATATATGTTTAACCATACGTCATAGGAGATATATAAAAATTTTAACTCGGTGATTACACTCACTATTACAAATTTCTTGAGCTCGTTTTGATAATGTAATTAAGGTCAATTTCTTTCTAATGGTAAGTTATTGAACTAACATAAAACATAAACAATTTATAATTTGATGTTACCTCATACGGAGTATCTCATTAGCAAAATATAGAACAAGATGAACCAAATCATATTAGAGTCGAAGACAATCTTGTGTGTCAATAGACGATACACTGTAAATTGGCGTGTTATAGATGAAATTTGAAATACAACAACAAGCTAAAATATGTACAATATTGTACATGCTCATTCAGACAAGGGAGTCATGCATATTTGACAATTCACACATGAAGTACACGAGATGAGTACATGTGTTGTATTAGGGAAACTTAAAGTGAGTGTATATAAGGAAATTAAATCTGTTATATGAATGGAGTATCTCATTGCTCTATATGCAAACTCGATACGTCTATGCCCAACTTTATCAACAACGAACAATTCACACTTAAATTCCACATCACCATGCGATGCGTACCTATAATTTCCACTCTTGCATTATTTTGAGTGTTTATTTCTAATGATACGTAAAACTTTACTTCCTACAAAATAACATTGAATGCAAAATTTACTGCTTGAAACTTAAAAGAGATCAAATCCATCCCTAATCAAACAAGATTGAGATTTTTTTTTCAAAACTTTATGTCTTTCGAACTTTTCTAGAAAATAAAATAAAAATTGTGCAAAGATTAGACCAATCATTAATTTTTTTCATACCTCTTAGTATTCCGAACCGACTCGAATCCAGATAGAACATAATGGTGCAAACCATAAACACCTCCTTTATTTTTTTTTTATCTTTTTGACCGTCAAAACTCAAAACAACTCCTAGTAAAAATAAAAAGTCGAATTTAGTAACCCGAACCCGAACCCACGGCCAAAGCAAACCCAAACCTAGGTTCGGATAGTAGCTTCGTGAAGTTGCCCATTTGGCCTTGTTTCCGTGGTAAAACTTTCAGGGCGCGTTTTTGAACTTCCACTCTTTCCACTCACCGCAGTCACTCCACTCTCCTCCCTCTCCACCGCCACTCTCCTCCCTCTCCACCGCCACTCTCCTCCTTTGCCCAAGGGTACTTTCGTCATTTCCACCTTTTCCATAATCATTCCTTGAACCCTTTTTGTTACCACCATTTTATTTCATAACATAGCATGTCCATTGTTCCCTTATATTTTACTTTTTTCATTTATTATTCAGTTATGTTATAAGTTGGTTATTTACTAGGAGTGGTTATTTGGTAAATAATTGTGGCTTAATTTCGCATAAGTTAGGTTTATCATATTTTTGTTTTCGGTAACGTGGGAACCAGCAGCCGCTACCTTTGGTGCGCTCTGTATAAACCATTAAAACCCCGGGTGTACGCAATAGCTTGAAAACCATGTACATACCTAGTTAGCCCGCACTGTTACCAGTGTGACATGCTCTGACTCAAGTAGTGGCATTTGTCCCAAGCAAATGTTCGACTTTTTTTTTTTTGTTCATTTTTTTTGCTTGTTAAGGAAGTGGGGAATCTAGTCGTCGGCTTGGTTTTGGATAAGTTAGCTCCAGGGTTTTGAATTGTTGATTTTGAAGTGTGATTTTGTTAGAAATGTTAAAATTTTACAAATTTTGTTGATATTTTTTTTTTGGGTAAGAATTGAGTAGGTGTTTACTATCCAGGCATGTGAAGTTTATTTATGTTGCCGAAATGAACGAATGCGTCAGTGTTTAAGTTGTGAGAGCTTAATTATGTGGAAGACTGGTAGTAATGTAGTATCTTTTTACGTTTATGTTAGTTCACGACATCAACGTTCGTTTTTGGTTGCTGAGGTAGTAAAGGTAGCGAAATGTGTTTAGAAGCTGACATTGACTTATTATGGTTTTGAGTTGTGAGGTTGTAATTCTAGCTTGGGGTAAAGTTGCATACCTGAGAATTCTCGAAATCGTGTCTACAGGTTGCCTTGTCGTTGTACGGTTGTAGTAGCAGTGTCTAAGCTGATCATTGAGAGCCGTATGTGATTATTTTACGATTTCAGGGGCAATAGGGGCTTACATGAACTCTTGCACAGCTTGCGTTTGTTAGGAGGCGCTGCACCAGGGTAATGATATAGTTGCCGTGTATTATACTCTGGTCAACTATTCGCCGCCACGACTCTCTCCCTCCTGTTGATTAGGGAGGAAATCCACATGATATTTCCGAACTAAAATTAGAGATAGAGTGAACGAAGATGGGGGCGCTTGCTCCGGTTATGTCGTGGATTCCGAAGGATGACCTCTTGCTGAAAAATGCTATTGAGGTAAGCTTACCTTTGTAGGCTCTCTCACTCACTTAATTCTGTTTTGTTAATGTTTGGTCGAAATCAGTTATTACCCTTCTTGAATTTTGACATTTGTGATTGAATGTTTGATGTAGACAAGTGGGTTACCTTGTGTTTGGTGGCTTACGATTGCAAGTATGGTTTTGACTTTGCATGCTTCTATTTATTGTGACACAACAATTGGCACTTTGGCATTTCCAATTTGCTTGTCTCCGTGATGATTTTCTCATGTTTTTCTTGCAAGAAAAAGAACGGTGTCAGTTAATATCAAGATAAGGGATTATAGACGTGTATGGGTAAGATTAATGTATTCTTTCCTGCACATCCCCTGCCCCCCCCCCCCTCCTTTATTTTATGAGTTTGTGGGGGAGGGGGAAATTGGAGGCAGCGTCAGCGAAAGAGTTCCTAATTTATTGTCATTGGTTCTTTTTCGAATCGAAAGAAATGGGATGTGTTGCTTAAAGAAGAGTCATGGTGCGTTCCCTGAGTTCTAAAATGACATTTGGAACATATGATGCTTTTCTGCTTCTTGGAGGCTCTTTGTACAAATAGGTTGAATTTACGACACATTTCTTATAGAACTCTTACCTATTTCACTATATTTTTCTACATCAATCGCTGTTGGTTGATGCTGCTTGCTGCTTAACTCTTCATTCTGGACTGAGCATGAATTTATCTGTTTTTCTGATTCATGCATGAGAAGTTCTATATATTTTTTTGTTTTTAATGTGTGTTTCTGTATATGCTTCACCAGGCTGGGGCTTCCTTGGAATCACTTGCAAAGGGTGCAGTTCAGTTTTCTCGCAGATTTACGATTAAGGAGTTGCAAGACAGGTGGAATGCTCTCCTCTATGACCCTAATATCGCTACTGAAGCTTCTGTGCGGATGGCTGAATTTGAACGATCACAGTCTACTCTTCCATCCAAATCTAGCAAAGCTGAGAATTTAAAAGAAACCAAACACTGTCATGGGAAGAGAAAAGCTGAAAGCGTTCGTAGCTGTTATTATGCCATTCGGAAAAGAATTCGCAATCAGCCACTTGATCAGGGTGACTTGAATTTTCTTGTCGCCCCAGGTGATGGTTGTTTTATAAGTGGAGCTGAAGGCCCTAGCACGGGGAGCATTCTGGGAGATCCGATGGCAAGTCCTTTTGGGCTTGAAGATGCTAATTTTGATGATCTACATCATGTCTTCCCTCAGCCCATGAGAGATCCCATGGGACAACAGAACATCCTCGAAGGCCCTATCCAACAAGACATGGCTATGGCAGGTAATTGCACTGGTACTACACAAATGGGTCTTTTGAAAGATTTTCCTGCTCATGGTACTTTTGCAGTCAATGGTATTCAGGCTAATCCAGAATGTAACGGTAAAAACATCATGTGCTCTGGTGTTGTAGGCAATACAATTTTCAGTGCTCCTATTTCTGAGTGTGAAAATTCTTTCCATCATCTGCAATATGGATCTTCACCGCCTGGTATTCCTGATTGGAAAAGCATTGAGGATATATCAGTGCCAGAAATGCCTGGTGATGTCACTATAAAAGGGAACAATGTACAGACAGGAGATCCATTTAGTATTCCTGTTGATGGTGGTTCTGGTAATGGAACATCTGAATACGATGTTATCCGCACCGAGCCTGAGTTGAACAATCACATGTCATGTGCGGACTTAAAAAATTCAACTGGATGTTCTGAGGGCTATTTTGCTGAGTTATCGGATTCTCTTTTCAATTTCACTAGTGAGGACGAGATGCTTATCATTGATGGAGGAAAGGACATGATTGATAAGTCATATTTCGATGGTCTAAGTTCTCTTTTGTTGAACTCACCTGATAATGATAATGAAGATGAGATGCCTGATATTCTTGAAATGAATGAACCAACTCCCGCAAGTATATTCCATAATCTTCCCACCAGTACAGGCCCAGAAGAAAAGGATGCTGGTGATACTCAATTGGGCAACACTGATCTCCATAGTAGTTCAGATACTCATATGCTTATGTGTGCCTCAAGTATAGACTCTCAGTTTCCAGAATATCGTGATGGTGTCTTTAGCTGCACATTGAATACTGAGGATCCAGATATTCCCTGCAATGATGATGTTGTTTTTCCTAGTAAGCCACGGGCACCATCTGCCCATCGAAGAACTCAGAGTGAGGGCAATAACCCATCGTTACCTAGTAAGGACAACACAGTTACTCAGGTAAGTGGAATAGGTCTTAGCGCAATAAAGAGGGAACCAAAGCGGATTGGAGGTTCACATCCAGCTTCTCAAACACAAGGTCGAGATGTGGGATTGAAATGTGCAGTTGATGAGTTTGGAGTTGAGTTTGACGCATCAAGGAATTTTAGTACTGTCCATGGAGGCGTTCCACAAATTGGGAAGCCTGGCCATATTATATCTGAAAAGCACGGTCAAACTGCAGATTTAAGTCATGTGCAACCTGGTATTGTAGGATTCAATCAAGAAGCAAAGACATCGTTGACAGTAAGAAATCAGGAATTTTATGCAAATCAGATGACGGTAGAAGCTGGTGGAGGGCCCTTATTATCTGACCCTGAAGAGCAATTTTCTGAGAGCGACACTGACATTCCTTATTTTTCTGATATTGAATCAATGGTACTATACAATTCTGTGATTGCTATTTGCAGATTCGTGCCCTATTGTTTCCTCTGATCTATAACTGTTTTATTTTTGTTCCAGATACTTGACATGGACTTGGGCCCTGAAGATCAGGACTATTTCTCTAGCATAGAAGGTAACTATTCGTGTGCTTCATTCTTTTGCTTCTCTGATTGTTTTGCTTACCTATCTCCTGTAGTTAGTTATTTAGTAAAATGATCCGTTGATTACAGAGTGTTACAACTGTTGAATTAGGACTAAAGCGTTCAATAACAGTTGCCAGTCAGCACTTATTTGTTTCTATCTCGATTTTTGGGGCTATGCCAGAAGTTTAAGTACGAATGTTTTAGTAGGATTAGCTTAAAGGTTTGTTACCTGTCTAACTTGTACATGTTATGCTGACAAGTTATCTGACTTGTGAAGTGTATATATTGGTTGTCAAATTTTAGTGCATCTTAACCTATACATGTTATGTTGACAAGTTATCTGTCTTGTGAAATGTATATATTGATTGTCAAGTTTTAGTGCTATGTCAAAATTTTCAATGATATTTTTTTCTTTGTATGTTGCATCTAGTTTTATGTTAATGCTTAATATTGCTGCTTTTTGTTGCAGTTGCTAAATATCAGCATGAAGATGCCAAGAGGGCGATCATAAGGTTGGAGCAGAGTGCTCATTCCTTTATGCAGAGAGCGATTGCCTCACGTGGAGCTTTTGCTGTTTTATGTGGTCGGCATTCAAAGCACTACATCAAGAAACCTGAGGTACTTTCAATGTTCTGTTTCTGGTTCATTCTTTCAATTGTATCTACCTCACTGTAATCACCCGGATAACCTGCTCGAATTGCTTAGGTCTTGCTTGGGCGAGCGACAGATGATGTCGTTGTTGACATTGACTTGGGCAGAGAAGGACGTGCAAATAAGATATCAAGGCGGCAGGTGAGATTTACAATACAACTTGGTGTACTTTTTGAGGCATGAAGCTATATGACTTCCATAATCGTTCACACTCAATTCTTTTGCCTTTTCTGACTTCCACTACCGTGCGTAGTTTCTGTAGTATGTTGGCTCTTTTCTGCAGGAGTGGAACTATAGACTAGTGCTGTCGCTTGGAAAAAAAGAACTTAAACCTGGTTAATGCACCACAGATTGTAGAGGAATTAGTCTAATCATGGAATATAAAAAATAAGACAGCTGTTGGACAGTACAAGGTATCATAGCTGCACACATAGATTTCTGAAAGTAGTAAGAAACGATGGTATATGAGGATGATTTCTATTACTTTACTAGTCAGCCTCACATAATTCCTTTTTAATCAGTGTCTACAAGATACCTTAAATTCATACACCAATACTATATCTCGTTATATATGAAACTGAGTATGTCCTTTGAGGATTAGCCTAGTTTTGAATTATGCCGCACAACTTTGGATTTGACTTCCTGAGCTAGCATGAACATTAATTAGAGGACAGTTAGTGACAGTGAGGTTAGACTTTGTGCTTTTAGAGTGTTGATTGAAAACATATTGGGCATTATTTAGATTAGAATGTTAAGTATATTCTGGTATTGTCTTTGCTTGATATAAGTTAATCTTCTCAGAAGTTTGTGGTATTTTTTATTCTACAGCTCATCTTGTCAACTCATTGTTGTGGTTATTGCTTACTACGATTAATTAATTTCTTTGATGTAACCCAGGCACTTCTGAAGATGGAGAAAGATGGAACTTTTAATTTGAGGAACATGGGCAGATGTTCAATCTTTGTGAACAGCATGGAAATATTCCCTGGACAGTCCCTTGGTCTTCACTCAAATTGCTTGATTGAGGTATATTAAATATTTGGAATATTTTCGTTAGGCTTTCTAGTAAGTATTAATTGCTTTTGTTGCTTATCAATTATTATGTCTCTTTTTCCTTTCAAATTATTTCAAACAGTAATTATTATGTAACATAAATCTTTTTAAGATAATGTATTTTGTGGGTTTAACTAGATACATCCTCTTTAACACTGGTTAGATAAGGGTAAGCTTGTGTATATCTTGGACCTCTCCAGTCCGTTCTTCTACTGGGATCCATACTAGGGGGTTGTTTGTTATTGTAAACATTTTGGAATGCGGTTAGAATTCACACCTAGCTCTAAACTATCCCATTATTTTGGTACGTTTTGCAGATAAGAGGAATGCCATTTATATTTGAAACACATCAAGCGCGTGTGAAGCAATATTTGGCTAAGGCTGCTCGTAAATATGAGGCCAAAGGGCGAACTCTTTGACTAGTAGGATAATCACCAGGGGTGCTCGTTTTACTGCACTTTCTGGGTATGCTTGTTTAGAACGTAGGTCACTGTATCTAACCTGCTGACAGGGTAGTATTAGCTTGATTTTAGTAATGATCTTGTAAATTGAATGTTTAGGTGGAAATAGTAGGATGACTACCAAGCTTCGGCAATCGGCATCTCCGATTTAACCTCTTCCCCGGCCAGTCCTTGTAATTGAGATTGCCTTTGTGGAGCTGCCTTTTTTTTTACCCTTGGTTTTGTAGAAGCTTAGAAGGCGAAGAACACAATTTTGAGACGGCTCACCTTTGGATAAAAAAAGGGGACTGAATTTTGTAGATTCTAGCTTTGGGCACACTAACGTCTGTTTCCTCTGACTGTGCTACCGGACTGGTTTATACTCTTTCGTGGATCTTTTGAAATATATTGCTGGGGATTATGTTTGCACTTTGCACAGGATTTTTCTGGGTGAAAAAAAAAAAAAAACCCGTTGCTGTTATTCT
The DNA here is from genome assembly GCA_901111285.1 of Corrigiola litoralis. Taxonomy (NCBI): domain Eukaryota; kingdom Viridiplantae; phylum Streptophyta; class Magnoliopsida; order Caryophyllales; family Caryophyllaceae; genus Corrigiola; species Corrigiola litoralis. Next base: position 21,603 of record CAAKMY010036120.1, read on the forward strand.
TTTCTGGAGAAATCATCCTTGAGCACACTTATCCGTATTTGACAAAAATGGCTATTCTCGTGCGCCGAGTGGTACAGAATGTGTAGAGGTTATTCAAGAGATGACTAATAGTGATTAAAATTTATTAGAATGTAATTGTAACAGGTACGAATAAGGGAAGAAGAAGAGAGAGAAGTGAAGTGTTTGTTAATATTTATTACACTTTTGATTATAAACTGATTATAATATAATCTATCTTCCATACAATTTTTACGCATCAAGATACTCATAGTCGAGTTTTGCGAGTTTTGTTCTTGAAGCTAAAAAAGGTCATTTGGAGTTGTAAAAATGCTCACCCACAAAATAAATATGGTTACTTTTTATATTCTAGTTTAAAGTGGACAATGCTCAATTGATTTATTCATGCAAGAATTTATCCAAAACAAAAAGATACTTAGTGGGGAAAATTCGCTAATATGCGTCTGCCGGGAGTCGAACCCGGGTCTATTGCTTGGAAGGCAATTATCCTAACCGTTGGACTACAGACGCTTGAGCGATATTATGCTTTTGTACTAGAAAAACCCTTCACATTGATGATATGAGAAGAAAATGAGCTATCCGTAATAGAGGAGAATATGCAGCAGATAAGAGCTAAACCAATTGCCATACTTGCTAGGAGGTTAGCAAAGAAGGGTAACAGAGCTGGAGTCCATCTTTTGGTACATTGGTCCAATTCAGAGGTTACTGATGCTACATGGGAGGATTATGATGACTTTGTGAAGAAATTTCCAGATTTTAAGTTGGATTAAGCTTGAGGTCAAGCTTGTTGTTAAGGGGGAAGGTCTGTTATGAACTGATCAAGACATGAGCAAGTCACGTGTTCGGGATTACTTAATAAAAGGGAAGCTGCCAGCTCATCATGTCAGTTAGTCAGTTAGAACAAGTTGTTAGATAATTCTGTTAGTAGCTTTGCTGTAGACGGTTAAATAGCTTACTTGACAATTGTAACATTCATTCGGTATTCTTACATCATTCTATGATAATTCTCTTTCTCTCTCTCTTCTGTAATCTTTCTCTCTCTACTGTACATTTCACTCTTCATCAATAAAGTTCTATCTTCAAGTCTATTCTTTTATAAAGGCTTCTGGGTTTAATTGTGACTTCTTCAGTTAATCATTACTCTGGAAGTTCATAACAGTTGGTATCAGGACATATTTGCAATGTTTTTGGATGGAGGATGTTATTATAATACATTCATTCTTTAGAATAAGGAAAATTTTATAAATGGTGCCCCGAGGTTAGGCCTAATTCACAATATATGCCCTCATATTTTTGTATTACGGTTTTGGTGTCCCGAGGTCACTATATAATCCACGTTTGGTGACCTCCAACTAACACCATTAGCTTTTCCGTCAAATTTCTGCTAATGTTACATGTTTATCATTTCCAAATTAAAAGACAAAGACTAATCTTCCCATCTTCACCCAATCTCCACCAAAATAATCCCCCATCACCCTCTTTATTATAAAATATTGGTAATTAGAAATTATTTTAAAGTAAAAAAAAAAAAAGATATTAGAAGAAATTTGACGGAAAAGCTAACGGTGTTAGCGGAAGGTCACCAAACGTGGATTACATAGTGACCTCAGGGCACCAAAAATTTAATACAGAAATGTGAGGGCACCAATTGTAAATTAGGCCTAACCTCGGGGCACCATTTATAAAATTTTCCTTATTCTAAAGAATGAATGTATTATAATAACATCCTCCATCCAAAAACATTGCAAATATGTCCCATTAGAGTAGTAACATTTCTACTTTTGTAAAACTTGAACGTATATAATTTACTAGAAAGTTTTGGGGGAGACAGTCTACTATTAAGATACACATATACGGAGCCATGCTGGTCAGTTAAGATTACAATCCTATAATTCGATTAGGTATTCCAGGGTGCTTATTCTATTTTAGCTTGCAAGAAGTTGGTCTACTTTTATGATAAAACTAAACGATCTTTTCCAAGAATTTGTGATAAATTATCCATTTATTTATCATACCCATTTTTTACTTAAAGACAAGTAAAATGAGTTCATGAGCAACATGTTCTCCTAGGATAGCAATGCAAATACAAATAATAATACTTTAAAGTTTATTAACAATACGCCATTTTCTATATACAATGAGATTTAGGTTGACAGTATAAACTCTTTTGAAATTTGCAATCCTAAAGAAAAAGAAAATTTAGCATATGGTGAATCATAGTTGCTATAAGAAACAAACTAAACGCTAAAAACTGTTAACGTGGCAAATAGTGATTCTTTTGTCAACAGAATATTTATATAAATAATATAAACCATATGAATGCAACATTCAAGCCCGTCTAGCTCAGTTGGTAGAGCGCAAGGCTCTTAACCTTGTGGTCGTGGGTTCGAGCCCCACGGTGGGCGATGGTCTATTTTTAAGGTTGGACAGACTCGAAATTTGTTGGGCTTTCCCCGCGCAGTTCGACTTTTGCTGCTGGTGTGTTTAAGCTTCAGCATACCACCACCACCCTGAGTCCTGGCTAACCCTACGACTACCGAATTCTCTAGGTGTGCTCACTCAGGTAATTTGTTTTAGTGGTTCCCTTTGTAAGTTCCCATCTATCTATTTCTTGTATATATTCTTTGCCTAGTTTAATTCATATGATCATAATGTGTATCATCAAACGTGTCTATTTATTTGTTTACCATAATACATCATCGTATTACATCTCATCATAAATTTTTTGAGTTTATTCCAGATTCTATAGTTCGTAGCACTTTGTTTGATTGAGTTCAAAATAATGGTTGATTGGTCTATGCTCCCCTATGAACTTCTCGGAGAGATTGTAATGAAATTGAAAACGATTTAAGACTTTGTTTATTTCTCTGTTATATGCCTTTCTTGGAATCATGCTTATTCCATGGTTAAACACGAGTGGAGGGCAACAATGCCATGTTTGTTGCTAGCCGAGAACACAATGAAAGAGAACCCAGATTGTCGTACGTAGGAAAATTTTCTGTCTCGGCAACAATAGCTGTTATGAGTTGATGCTCCCAGAGACATTTGGGACTAGATGTTGGGGTTCCGCGGAAGGTTGGATTGTGACCCTTGATTCTGATTTACAGCTATGTCTATTCAACCCACTAACCAAAGCTAGAATTTGCCTTCCTCCCGCATCAACTATGCTAGCACCATCTGAAATACAAGGGGATCCTTTATGGGATAAGAAATTATTTTTTCGCAAGGTGGTTGTACTAAGAGCAGGTCAAAGTGATTATGACGATTTCATTATTTTGGCAGTCTATGATAGTTGGAAACAAAAGTTGGCTTTGTCTAGACCAGGTGATCAAACATGGTTCTCCGTTAATCACCCGGGGACCTTCATGCATGATGATTGGTCGTCGTGGAGTACTCGTGTAGCTGACATTGTGGCTCATGGCAAGCAAATACTAGTCTTGTATGAGGATGGATCAATTGGGTACCTTGAAATTAGTTATTTAAAGCAAAAAACTTGAAGGCAATGGAATATCTTCCTTCACCTCAGAAGATATTTGATGAATTGGGATATGGAATGCGTGCATTGTATTTGGTGGAGTCTTTTGGAGATCTTTTCATGGTTCTGCGATCCACTAGATCCATTTACGTAGTTGAGAATGATACAGAAGTTAGCTATGAAACGTTTGCTTTCGATGTGTATAAGCTAAACTTTGACACGAAACAGTGCGAGCAAGTCAAGAGCTTGGATGACATTGCCTTTTTTGTTGGTGATAATTGTTCCATGTCGGTTCGTGCATCACAAGTTCGCAATTGTAAATCCAATTGCATATATTTTACTGATGATGAAACTGAGGATTGGATGCTAGAATATTTCGGTGGACATGACATGGGGGTCTATGATATAGCAAAGGGTGAATTTGAGAAGTTCTATGAAGGTGCATATATTTCAACTTCAGACCTTTGCAGTCCATTATGGTTTGTTCCCAAAATTTACTTTGTTTACAGGGTGCTTTATTAGTTTCTTTTAAGCTACACACATTTTCTCTATGTGTGTAATTTTTTCTTATCTTTATTTTTTATAAGCTGGAAGTCTCATGTAAACAAGATTCAAACCCGTTATTTTTAGTTTATGGGGTGCTTTATTAGATTCATCCCTCCATCTTCCCTCCCCTTTCCTCAATTTTCTTCCATCCAAACACACTGTAAAGCTCGCGTCAAGTTAGTTGACATATTTATCAAGCAATTTCCAAATAAAATTAAGTATTATTAAGTCATATTTCACTTCCTCCAAAAAACCTGTTATATTAACTGAGTTATTAGTATTACATTCGACATCCCAATCCCAACCCGTTAATATTTTTTATCAGGCTAAATACTATGGTTACACTAATTTATATTGTTACCGGTTCTACCTACACTAGAGCAAATAAGTACCCAACTACTCCCATTATAGAAACAAAGACGGTGGTCAACCCACAGGTAATGCACCTCCCAATACAAAACGTAACCTAATTAAGGCATTTTGTTAATTTCACATGCATATTTTAATCTAATCAAGGCATTTTGTTATTTTCACATGCATATTTTAGTCCAATCTCAAGATATAATAACGATATACGGAGTAAGTAGTAATCAGAATTAATTAACAACCCAACACAGTTCCCTATTTCCACTGAGTCTCTGTCTTCTGATCTTCTGACACAACCACACGCACTCTCATGACATTAACTGACACATTTAACAGACCAAACTCCACTCATTTCCAATCATATCCATCATCATCATCACCAATCATATAAATACTTAATACCCCCTCTCTTATTTTCTCTCTCTAGCCCAACAATGGCGCATCCGTCCGTACAAACCTTCCTCATTGAGAAGAAATACCCATTCATCTTCGCCCTCTCTCTCCTCTTCCTCTCCGTTTTCCTCCTCATTCTCTCCAACTCCTTCTCCTCCCCCTTCCCCCTCCTCCGCTCCTCCCCCCACCTCCCTTCCCCGCCCAAGCTCGATGCCGACGACGTGCCCGACTCCCCGAAAGACGACCTTGATTCCGAGTCGCCCTTGTCGGAAGAGCTCCAGCTTGCCCTTGAACAATACTCTCGCCCCCCGGCGAAGGAGCCGAGTGGCGGTCTGGATCCTCCCCCGCCGCCGGTCACTGCCTCGCCGGATCTCCGGGATGATTCGTCGTCGCCGGTGGTCACGCCGGAGGTCCAGGAAGATTCATCGTCGCCGGCGGTCCAGGGAGATTCTTCGTCGCCGGAGGTCCGGGAAGAATCATCGTCGCCGGCTGTCCGGGGAGATTCGTCGTCGCAAATGATGTCGCCGGAGGTGTCGGGGGATTCTTCGTCGCCAGTGATGACGCCCGAGGTCGGGGAAGATTCGACGCCACCGGCTGTTCAGGGAGGTTTGTCGTCGCCTGTGATGACGCCGGAAGTTAGGGAAGATTCGTCGCCGGTGATGACGCCGGAGAGCGGGGGAGATTCGTCGTCTCCGGTGATGACGCCGGAGGGCCAGGGAGAGACGCCGGCGCCGGCGGTGGTGAAGGAGGAGGTGACGATGGGGGAGATAGAGTTTGATGAGAATATGTTGAAGTTGAAGTGGGAGGTGTGTAAAGGAAAAGGAATACCATCGGTGGATTATATACCGTGTTTGGATAATTGGAAGGCGATAAAGGCGCTGAAGGCGAGGCGGCACATGGAGCACAGGGAGAGGCATTGTCCGGTGACGAGGCCGCGGTGTTTGGTGGCGTCTCCGAGGGGATACAAGGTTCCTATCCTGTGGCCTAAGAGCAGGGACATGGTGAGCTTGTTTGTTAGCCTTTTTTCTTGGTAAGCTAAGATCATATCTTAGTTTATGTTGCATTATCATATAAGTTGATGAAAGTAAAGTAGTATGTGCATTATGATCAAATTGTAAGGTTGGTTGCAAATTGTAATGTGTGTTTTTGCGTGCAATTTCATTTGGTGGAGTCACTTTGCGTAGAAATGAAAGGTAAAAACACGAACTTCTAGTTTTTAAGTAAGGAAAGGTTCAACTATGCTATATCAGCTAGTTCATACTCCGACAATAACATTACCACAATGCCTATAAAGAGGCTCTAGCCAAAGTGGGATAAGGGAGGGTCGTATTTGGTGGTGAGATGATGAAGGAGGGTGTTGGTTCATTTCATAGAGAGCACCAATTATTTGTTACTTCACGATAAAAAATAAATAAATTGGCAAAGGGTTATTATAACCCATTTTGTTATATTCCGAAATAGGACAAAATAGTGAAGTAGCTAGTTCATAGTTGCGATATGATACGATTGGAAGGGGTCCTTCAGCTTTGAAGTAGAAAGTGATTGATTTTCCTGTGTTAAAAAAGATCCATAGGACAAAGACATGGCCTTATTTTACTTAGAACAGAGGTTTTTGATGTTTATGTGTTGTTCTAATTCACGACATTGGCAATGCAAGCTGTGAAATTTCTGTGGCAATAATAAGTTGTATATCATCTGTGAATCTGTGATAACAAATATGGCTAAGCAGTAAGTAGACTCTGATTAGAGTTTCTTAGCCCGAAAGGTTGCAGCTTAGGTTTAGAATTAGGGAAAACTCACTCTAGCTATTTTGCATTGTAAGAGAAAACATGCGTTTGTTCCACGCAGGGGAGGGTCCAAGATTTATAAATGAGGGTAACAATTATATTATCTTTGCTATAATGTTAAACCTTTTCTACTATTTTTCTACCATCTTTCTACCTTTTTCTACCAAATTTATAGATTAAGTGCTACTCTTTAGCTCCGGCACTGGTTCCATGGGATATTGGTACCATTATGTACTTCTCTGTTATGATTATGCAATAACAACATTAAATTCTCTGGAATGTCAAGCGTTTGATTTTCCTGAAGCCACTGCATTCTACCTTTTCATTGTTTTAGTGGACTCTTTTACATTTGATATCTACCATTCACATCTAGGAGTGTCATGCATATAATATTGCAGCCGGATTTTGCTCACCAACTTTGTTCTTCACGCAGATATGGTATGATAATGTTCCTCACCCCAAGCTAGTGGACTACAAGAAGGACCAGCGTTGGGTTTTGAAGTCAGGTGATTACTTTGTTTTTCCTGGAGGTGGAACTCAATTTAAGGATGGTGTTTCACAATACATCCAATTTATTGAAAAGGTATAACATTTTGGCTATGGTTTGGTATTTTTGTAAAGGGCACAACATTGCGCTCAGGATAAAGATTTGAAAAGCATAACATGAGCGTTAAGCTGTGCTATTATGAGTGCTCAATGTTGGTATGCGTTTGTGCATCTAGTGTCAAGTTGCCTTACTTAATTAGTCTAGAAAGGATCCAGTTCTGTCATGTACTATGAAATGACTTAATAGTAGAATGCACATTAACATGAGTTCATTTTTTGAGGACTTAAGTAGAGCAAATGTATATATTGAGTGTCACTCAGGAACAGTGGGAAATTTTTTAGATGCTCTCTCGGCTCTACATGCTCTAATATGATAATCTGATTTCTGAACTCCCTTTTACTCTTCCAGGCAATACCCATTGTCAACTGGGGTCAGAACATTAGGGTGGTTTTGGATGTTGGCTGTGGTGTTGCTAGTTTTGGAGGACATTTGTTGGACAGAGATGTTCTCACCATGTCAGTTGCACCCAAGGACGAACATGAAGCACAAATACAATTTGCTTTAGAACGTGGAATTCCTGCCACCCTTTCAGTTATTGGAACTCAACAGCTAACATTTCCAGACAATGCCTATGATCTCATCCATTGTGCAAGGTGTAGGGTTCATTGGGATGCAGATGGTATTTCCTGAACACCATCATACCTTTCTTTATAAATTTTTGTGAGTTATCTGGTTTCGAAAATTGTTGGTATTCTTGTTACATCAACATGATCTAGGGTATCATCTGACAATGACGGAGCTAACGAGTGGTATAAATTTGGTAAAATAAAAAAAAAAAAAGTAGAAAAATGGTAGAAAAGACAGAAAATTTTAGCAAAAATAATATAATCGCTACTGCATAATTTAAATCTTGGCATAATGAAGCATTAGAGAAACTTTAATTGACATCATAGCCCACGGTATTCAATATTCTACCACTACGGTGTGTGAGAGTGATCTGAGTCTTGAACTCTTGATGACTATAGCTTGGGTTTCAGCTACACTTTCAAATTTGGAGAATAAGAATATAATGTCAGAGATTACCATAAGGATGGAAATGGAGATCAGTAGGTTGTGCATTTCATAATTGCCAGAGCACTTGGATGTGATCTTACTGTTTCTTGTATGTTTATTAGAAATTATTCGTCCAAGTTGAATAGTTTACAGTTTAATATAGACATATCTAGTAGGATCAATTGGACATTTGGGATCCCCTGTTGCTACTATCTCATGAACTTCTATATCTTCATTTTCTGCTAACATATTAAGGACATTTTCTACCCTCGAAAAAAAGACACTTTCTGGTATCTGCTTAATGTTGTGGTTGATCATTGCAAATTTGCAGGTGGTAAACCTTTATTGGAGCTCAACAGGGTCCTCAGGCCTGGAGGTTTCTTCGTCTGGTCTGCTACCCCCGTCTACCGCAACGACCAGAGGGATGTAAGCGTATGGAACTGTAAGTCAACTTCCATATATCTATTTCTTGGCACTGATCACTGCCAAATTTCTCGGACGTTACTTTAATCTTAACAGTTAAACAAAGGAATTGTTTATATGTGATTTATGTTGTATTCTTTCTCGCAGCTATGGTAGCATTAACAAAATCTATGTGCTGGAAAGTAGTTGGTAAGACCATGGAAGTAACAGGAATTGGGCTCGTCGTGTATCAGAAGCCTGTCTCATCATCTTGCTACAGGGAGCGTGAAAAGAATGATCCACCAATGTGTGATGCAGTGGGAAGGAACATGTCATGGTACTGTTCTAAAAGGAATGTGATGACAATGAACCTAGTCAATCAGTAATTTTTGTTAATTTGTTCTTTTACTTTGTTTGCAGGTATACACCTCTTAAGAGATGTCTTCCCCGCCTTCCGCCTGAAGCCTCCAGTTGGCCTCCACTTTGGCCTAATAGGCTTACCACTAAACCTCTGAGCCTTCCGTCAGCACCCCTCGTGGAAGAGACATTTAAGAACGATACTCATCGCTGGTCTACTCTTGTATCCGATGTTTACATAGGTGCCCTTGGAATAAACTGGTCAAATGTTCGCAATGTAATGGATATGACTGCTGCTCATGGAGGGTAAGAGATTTACAGTTCTTGCTACAAGTACTTGCATGGTTAATGGGCTAATCACTATATCTGATCAACGTATCAACTAGGACACATAATTAACCTTTGATCCGTGCAGATTTGCTGCAGCGCTTATAAAGATGCCGCTGTGGGTGATGAATGTTGTTCCCATCCATGAGCCAGACACACTGAATATAATTTTTGATAGAGGGTTGATTGGAGTTTATCATGATTGGTGCGAGTCCTTTAATACTTATCCAAGGACTTATGACTTGCTGCACTCTTTTTTCCTGTTCAGCAATCTTCCAAATAGGTAAGGCCATGAATGTTAACAGATTTAGATAGTCCTGCATTGTAATTTTTCTGAATGTTTTAACCAAGATTTTTAAGCTAGTTGCACTACGATCAAGCCATCTAATTTAATCATATTAACCCATTGAATCACCTGGATTTTATTCAGATGCGACATCATAGATTTGGCTGTGGAGATAGATCGTATTGTGAGACCAGGTGGGTGGATATTGGTTCAAGAATCCAAGGAAATGATCAACAAAATAGGCGCAATTTTCCGTTCTCTTCAGTGGTCTGTAAATCTCTACAATGATCGATATCTGGTCGGCAAGAAAAGTCTATGGCGCCCTCACGGGGGTCGCGTACAAAGATGAACCATTAGTATATATAGGATTAATTATATGCCATTCATTCATCTTCCATAGTAAATGAAAAGTGTATAGGGATGTTTGAGAACTTTTTTTTTTTTTTTTTNNCTTGATCAAATACTGTAGCTGCCTAAGGTGATTGTTACTGTTTGTGGACTTTAGATAAATAGCAAAGACATCTGAAAAGAAATTTTGTCTTAAAGGAATACTTTTTCAGTTGGAATTAACTCTTCGCATACATCTAACTTTTTCTTTATGAACTTTTGGAATGTTGAAATTATACAAACAAGAACATAATAAAAATAATAATACTAATACTAAAAATAACCACCTTATGAATTCATACATATTATTAT
>CAAKMY010036121.1:0-24083 GCA_901111285.1 Corrigiola litoralis
GTCTTAAAAGGTAGCAGTTTTGAAATTTTTTTATAAAAGGTAGCAATTTTAAAAAACCCCTATATAAAAGGTAGGAGTTGTCAATTTTCCCATGAAATTATTTGAATTGCCCTGCAAGCTTCGTCTTGCCGCCTTTTTTTCACTTGGGTTTTTCTTTTTTTTTTTCAGAAATTTTTGGGAAAAACAGTCTTTTTTATGATAAGAGTATAAATAAAAAAAAAAAACCTAGTTTATCTATCCCCTATGTGGGATTATTTGTCTCTCTTTGTGGGAGTTTATCCATCCCCTATGTGGGATTATGTTCGTTGATGGTGTTTTATATGATCATACAAGAGGTTTCAAATCAACGCTTGCAATCGAAAGAGTCAGATCAATCTCATCTTCTTCAATACAATGATGGATCTATAACCCCCTCGTTGAAAGCTGTATAATTAGACAGCGATATGGAAAAGGGCATGCAGAAGAGTCTCATCTACTATACAACGATCCACAGTTTGTTGGAATTGAGTTTAGTTTGATTTTGCTTGATTTGTATTCGTTTTATTTTGAGATCTATTGTAGATGCCGTATGGCTTTTAATCAATGAACTATTTTTATTTTCAAAAAAAAATTGATAAGAGTATAAATAAGCTCATAAGGAAAGGAATAAATTAGCTCATAATAAAGTTCGGAGAAGAGTGAAGCTTGGGTTTTATTTATCCGCATTCCGCAAGCTTGCCTTTTATAGGAGGTAGAAGCTGTTTTTACTGTGTAAACTTTACTATAAGTACTATGTCATCGATTCACTAACACCATTGGTATAAGATTACGACTAAAACATATTGATAGAAAATCGTGTTTTGATTGTATTGTATTATAAAGATAGAAAGAAAGTGTGGTAATTTAGTTTCAATATGATCGTTTCAATTCAACTGGGACTATATTGGTAGGAAACCATAAATGTTTTTTAAAGGAACCATGTAACCGGAATCGGCACTACAACTATCATACCAACCGTTAATGTTTTCTAGGTTTCAGGTACATGAGAATCAAAACCTTTTGAACTAGATGATGAAAAGCTCACCTCCAAACTTTCACCCGATTTTCGTTGTCAATTTGAAGTTGCTTAATGTAAGTTAGCCAGCCCCATTGGCTTCCATCATACGGAGCATAAAAGAAAAGGCCAAGAAGATAATAGGAAGTAGAAGAAAAAAAACAAGCAAGCTTGAACAAATTCTCCAAAATGTTTCTTACCTTGGAATTAAGACTGTTCAAGGCTCTTGTTAGACAACATGCAGGAGTTTTGGATCCTAGCTACAATCACCATCACTTACTTGAGATTTGCACAGAGAAGGGAAACAAATCTGTTAACACCTCAAGACTCCCTTCGTGAACATGATACACTGATTATATACAGAAAATGGTTTAGCCGGTTAAGCGAGATTGTAAGAACAACGATATTAATTAACCACTCTGTGCAAAACTTATAAACTGGCATAAGATGTGATAGAAAATCGATAAGACTCCATGCTCCAGCTTGCACACCATCACGAACTCCCTTCAGTAGTATGGACACACCAAAACAAATGTGATTATCTAACACTCATGATTCTATATGTTTGTGTCTGGTATTGCGGACATGGGGAAGTGAGATCAACTTATAGTCGTTATGAAACAGAAACAAAGAGTCATTACAACACTGCCTCAACCGCAGCAACTGCCTGTTCGCAAAAACAAGCTCCATGGGAGCCATAGCCATAATTTCGTCAGCAAGAAAAGCTAGGATAGGGGAAGGATACACAGGTAGAAAACAGAAAACTACCCCTGTGATCTGCCAAGGGCCTACCTTCCCCCAAGTTCTTCATTTTCCTAACCTAATTCCATATGATATATGAGTACGAGATATTTGTCCTATAATACCATGCTAGCCTAACTGGAAGACAGCTATCTTACTCTTCCTGAACATCGTTCTTTGCCCAGATTATGTTGATAGTGATATCAGCTGAGTTGTTTACATGTCAAAGAAGCCGCAGCTCTTAGATGATTCAATGTGTCCTTGGCAGCTTGCTCCCCAGAATTCTGACTTCCATCTTCCTGCTTCAAAAGGAATTTGATTTTCAATTTCCTTTTTTCCCCAACCTCAGTTTGTTGCTCTTGTAGATGAGGGTGTGTGCCTGCATTCACCATGATCCTTTCAGTCGATAAGTTCAGTTTAACACCCTGTACATGTAAATAGTGGCAACTAAAGCTGGATGATCACCTGCTGCTTTATTAGGAGCTGTCTTGCCATGAAAAGGTGAAACGAGATTACAGTGATAGCCAGTGTCCGTAACTTTCTTCTTCAGACCAGGAACTGGATCAATATTTCTATTCACATTCCCCTCCAGTATTTTACCTAGAAAGTTATCATTATGGACCGCAATTTGAACCTGAAATGGGGAAGAAGTAATATCACAGATCCCATCACACACGTATATGTGTCATAGATCAGTTAACTAAGTTTATCGGCACAAACAAGTGACATTTCCAGCATTTATAGTAACTTCTATAATCACTAGTATCACAAGGATGCCAGCACACAAGTAGCTTATTGGTCTTCCCTATAAATTCAGGCTCAAATCCTCATATCCCACCCCTTGTCTGGATAGAAAATTTCTGAGACACAATAAGTGGTAGGAAGAGAATCCACCTCTTTGTTTTGATAAGCTAGAATAGCTAAGCAATCCCTTCTTACTTCCATATCCATTACTAAGATGAGAAAAAAAAAAAACAATTTAGATCCCAATCAAAGCAGACTGAGCAATACACTTCTTGTATACACTTATAAGTAGAGACTATAAGACAGCCACCAACCAACATCTAAAATACATACAGCAGGGTCATATATAATAACGAATAGAAAAAAATTATTAGTTTGGGTTGTGTATCAATGACCAATCCAAGGTAGAAAAGAAGGTTCCATTGGAATAATTATTTATTTCAGGATACCTCATCTCTATATAATAAAAAAGTGTGCGGAGAAATGACAAGAAGATATTGGAACATCAATTTGGAAGAGAAGATGGAGGCAGGAGTTCATTTTGGTCACCTCAGCTTCTACAGTCATGACATGAAGGTAAATTTTCAAAGTGCAACTCAGGCGACTCAAAACAGACAAAAAAGACTAGAAAGTTGACGGAAAGTAGAAAGGAGCACTAATCAATGTCGCGATACCACCCATACAGATAGCAGGCTGATACATCAGCTCAGCTTATGCACTGACTCAGGTGTCAGGTGAGGGTAAACTCAGACAGACAGAGAAGACTGATGTAAAGAAGAAAGGACCAGTAACCAACACTAATTTGACAAAACAGGCACTGACCAACACCGATTCAGCTATGTCTTATTCATATAGCTATAATCTTATTGCAAACAATTTTAGAGAGGCACTAAACAAACTGAGGAGCTCAAGACTTCGCCCTAAACCAGATCCTTCTAAGAAATCTGTAGTTGAGTAGCTAAAGAGGTACATCCTCTCTCTTCAGTCTTGTCCTATCGATTGGTCTTACCTCTGAAACGTGGAGAACTCAATCTAATATCTCAGGTTAGTACTGTTGCTTTGAAAGCATTAGGCAATTCAACAAATTTATTCCAATGAACAGACAAGATTCTTTTCTTCCATTCATAAATCAGACGACAGAAAGGAGGAAGTGTATTTGCTGGAGTAAGACTGCATTTTATTCCCCCCCCCCCCTCCCCATCCCGCTTGGGCGGGAGCCTCTTGGTAGACATTGGCTTATGATGATGTTGTTTACAAAATATACATGAAGCATACACTTGTACAAAAAAAAATGTTGAGGAAGTTCAACTCCGAGTAGATGAAGCCTTACTACAAGAAAATTTCGGATGTACAGTTTTCAAGGAAAACTTGGTTGCTGTTAGGTTTCATAGCATAATGTGGTCCCCATGATTAACGCCTTAAGTCCGAAAACCAACGCAAGAATGTATACTGCGCAAGACATAGAAATAAGTAGTATCCAAGCATAGGAATGTCAACAAACGAGTGGAAAATAGAGCACCTGACCTGATTTTTACCAGCTGACTTTCTTCTACTCTTTGTGTTGCTGATAGCCTCTTTTAGTTTATGGTGATCCACGACTCCTCTAGGCCACAGATCAGCAAGCTGATCAAAAGACAACAAATCAACAATAAACGTTTTGTCCCTTTGGAGTAGGATACATAAGTACAAAACATAGTAGGCATGCAGCAGAGTGCCCCAAATGAAATATCAAATTATCATAGTTCTTATGTTCATTAGCCAAGTAGAGAGATCTCTATGTAGAAAGAAACAGTCACTATTTCATTACTTTCTTCAACTCATTGTAATACACAGAACTTTGCATGAGAAAGACATCATATAGCTAACTAAGATGCATCACTTGGAAATAATATAAAAAACTTTTCCTAGTTACTTGGCAGATGTACTGCAATTTACGCCACTATCCCTCTGCATTTCTGCAACAAACAAGGGATATTGAAGGGGTAAAGTCCGGAAACAGAAAAGGAGGGTTGTTTCTCTACACTGGCACACTTAATGTCTCGCAAATATTGAGGTAGACAACTTAGAGAAAATCCCTTGCTTCCACTATGTAAATCTAAAGCCAGGCTGTGAGTGCATAGAGCCACCATTCAACTCGCAGGAAAGCACTAAGAATCCTAAACATCAAACAACTAAGTTACCTCAGTGAACAACTCTCGCAATTGTACACCTTCATCCTCATCAAGTCCCTGGGGCAAAGGAGCAAGAAATATTCTAAGCTTTGCTGCATAAAAACACAAACAAGTATAATAATATTGCCACTGCTGATATTAGCACCTGAACACAGGACTCATATTGGCCACATAATTTATCCTCCAGGGCACCGTCCAACTTGTACCTTTCTGCAGACGTCTCTGCTTCTTTACCTTTAGAGCTACGAGCAGCTTTAATTTGTCTATTATACACCTGCATTCACGACAATACATGATATTTATATGGCACCTGTGGAACCAAGCGGCAAACAGGGCTGGATGAACATTAAATCTTTTAGAATTCCCAAGAAAATCAGTGAAAATTGATGGGGGATGGTTTATAAACTGAAATGCAGTTATACCATTTCAAGAATGTCATCCTTGATCGCGCTGAACTTTTCAGCTTTATCCTTCCACAAAGATAGCTTCAAAAGGACTACCTTTCTCAAAAGTCTCTGCAGGAGTTACCATTTTTCTTGTTACCATTTTAGTGACATGGCTGCAACAAGTACTAAGACAAAAACTACTTCTCTTAACATTAAGGAGTAGAAAGAGCGTGACAAGAGAAATTTAAGTAACAAGATGAGGTACAGCAGGTCAGCGACTTAGCATATACGGTGATGTCTAACCAGAAATGATGCATTCCAAAGAAAACACAAACCCTTGCAGCACAAGTCACATTTTGAACATTCTAGATTTCCATAATTCATAAGAGCACCCAGTTAGCAAACACAGTAAGCATTTAGACATAAAAACAGACATATGAAGACCACAAAGAACAAACTACCTCTTTCTAATTAAAGTTTCAATATTTAGACCCTAAATAAGTCCAATAAGCTTGACGAGACATAAACAAAAACAACAACAACAAACTCTTTTTCACTATGTACCTTTCCTGTTTTACCGTGTACTAGCTTCCCCAGAATACTCACAAGACGATTAACCAACTCCTTTGATACTGTTTCCTGATAGGATTGCTGCATAAGAAGATCATAAAGAGGGGGGAAAGAAACAGAATCAAAACTCTATGAAGACTTGTAACAGCACTAAGTGACAAACAACGAATTTGAGCAGCACCAATATTCCTGCAACTTTGCCGAGCTTCCACGTCACTTCAAAAGGTAATCTTTTTTCTATGGTCAACCATGTCGTATGGACATCCAAAGCTTCAACTCCGAATGGTTTTGCTGTCAAGACAACATTCATAGGTTCTTTACGAATAAACTAAAAATTATTTATACTGAAACTATTTAGGGGGCAACATTCTGTGTATTAAGCATACATTCTGCAACTGTCTTCTCCAGCTCTTTGATAGCCCTCTCAAGCACATAACAAATGGGCCTAACACTTGTAGTGTCATTCACAGCAGCGCAGACATCTTTCTGCCAAATGCCAATTCGGTGAAACAAGAAAAACAGCTTCAGCACAAGATGCCTTCTAATATGAATGAAGAAAAAATCCTTACACTGAAGCCAAGCTAGATTCTTGTTTGAGCAATGAGAAAAGGCCCTAGTAGAAAAAGCGTATTATGGAGAAGGTACTAGTTTAGGAGTCAGTCATCCATCACATACTAGATTCTAACAATTCTAGTTTGCCACTATATTGGTGTTAGTATCAAAATTTGTCAACTAGATCTAGAGAACCAGCAGAAATGAGATATTTTAACCTGTACAAGATATATTTTTGAAAATAAAAAACATAAATCAGCTATAGTTCTTTTTTTTTTTTGGTTAGCGCTCCTAATACTGCTTCTTTTACTCCCACCTATAAGAGAGAACAGGTTCTCTCAAAATGCGTACTGACATGTCCTAGAGCAAACATATTGATTCTCATATCTTGGTCTTCCAATTTACATGGCATATAGAGACGTCTCCAGCTACACTTATGGAGTCTGGATATAGGTACCAACACGAAAAAAAGTGCTTGAAGGATTTAGGGTCCGAACTCAACTATACAACATTTTTACAGGCCAGTCTGCAGTGCTCTTTTAGTGCGAATTTATACCCAAAACAGTTAGCCTACCACCACTTCACAAAATTTCACATGATGACTATGAAAAAAATAAAGCATATAGAGTTTACTGAGCAAAGAAAATAACAATGTCCTCCTCTTCTGGAAAAACACCCAGTATTTTTGATCTAAGCATTTGTAATCTAAGTTGCAATAATTAATCACTACATGAACAGGCAATACTTGCTATTGAAGGTGCATTCTGTAGAGTACAAAGGTGTGAAAATGTTAGCATGTTAGCTTTTCACCTTTAATCAAACTTGTTCTATGGACAAGAAAATGGTTCATTAGTAAAAGTAGAATGCACAAAGTAAAAGGAACCAAATCTCCATTAAACTTAAGAAACCCGATGAATGACCTCAAATGTGATTTTACACTTGCATCTGACAGTGACATGCAGTTAGCACAGGAAAAGCTGACAAGACATCTGATAACATTAGATTATGGACACTCCTCTCCAGCTTAATTAGCACAAGAAATTATTCCCTTATAACTTGTATCTTCCAATCATCATTTAAAGACTATTTCTTCGTAAAAATAAATTTATCTTTCAATCAACCAAGATATAATAAATCTCCAGAAAAAAATGTAAATAGGAATTATAATCATGAACTCCAGCTAAAAGATAACCGGATAAAAAACTAGGGACCAGGAGATAGAGCAACAATAAACGAAAGGCCTCTGACACCACACTATGCAGGCACTTTCAGACTTTCAGTACTCACTGAATTTTTCAATGAAGACTTGCGGCCAGATGAAATAGCATCAACGAGGTCCATACTTTGACCACTCCTATTATTATGCCTACTTTTGGAAGATACCTTAGTTTTCTTGTCACCCAACATTGAGTTCCTGGATTTAATATTTGTTTGCAAAGGGATGGATCTGCCTGCAGAGTTATGACGCATAACATCAGATGAACCATCTTGAACTTCCTTTTTTATTCTGCTCTTCTCATGAGCAATATTCCCAGTCTTCTGTGAGAAGCTACGGTCTATTTTTAGTGGAAACACAGAAGAACCCATTATTTCATTTTGATGTGAAGAACAATTTGATCTACCATTAAGACTTGTAGATTTCTTCGAGTACACCAACATAGGAGCATCGTGCGGCCTCTCAATATGGTGATCTTTTACCATAGCGGCTGTGTTGAACTGACTAAAAGACTTATCAAACTGAGTGACACTCTTGGCAGGGGATTTTGTACACAGCTTTTCCAATTTCACATGTTTAGCTGAAGAAGGACCATCTCGCTTCTCACCTTCGCCTTTCGTCCCTACCACTTTGCGCTTCCTCGACTTCTGGTCATCTCTGAGCACGTGAAACATCTCGATAAGAAATCACACCTCAGGTCATGATAAGCAATAACTATAACAAATGAGACAACCAGAAGAGCGTGTAGCAAACTGTAAGAACCCATTCAATCTACAGAAACGTGCCACTTATTGTTCCTGTAAACAATGCAGACGCAAACGTCTACAGAAAACTATGCACGTTTATAAAACTTACCAATAGCAGATACAAAAAGAAATTATGCAACACTCAAGTTACAATTCAATTGCTTTAGGATCCCTGAGCGGCTGAGCAGAGCAAATTACAAAAACAGCTTTCCAGGATTGCAAAAAGTCAACAATGGATCATATTATCAACTACAGAGAAGAGGAAGGAGTATGAGTATCATACTTAAGTTTGGGTCTTTCACTCCTACTAAAGGAATCAGTGCACTGACCAACTTGAAACTTGCCATCCTGAAAACAAATAGTTGCCCAAGGTCATATACTTTTGAGGGGAAGAGATAATGAGTATGAAAAATGTAGCAAACAACAACATTGAACACTCTAATAGAATTGCCAAAATCCTGTAAGAAAACTCAAGAATGTAAATCCAGAAATTGAAAATGACAGGAAATCTTTTTCTTAATAGAAAAGAAGATATCTTAAATAATTTTCTCCTGATAAAGAGATACCTACTAGCCTTCAACTGTGTTACATAGACCCAAAAACATGCATAACTTTTCTTAAAAAGGGCTCTGAATGTGATAATCTCATTATAAATTTTTCGTAGCCTTATCTACTGAAGAACAAGCTGAAGCAAAAATGCTCCAGAGCTACAGGTAAGGTACCATTCTTAATGAAGAGAAACACCCACCACAATATAGTCAGAAGTACTCAAGAGACGGGAGTCACAAAGAAATACAATTTAGTCTCTTGATCAACTTTTGGTAATCGGCAGGGATATGCTTACCTAATAATTGCTATATATTTCCAACGGAGCATAAGCTTTCTGGTTTATCCAAGCCAGCTTTAGAAAATCCATTAGTTAACCCCATTTACTAGGCTAACGCTTGATCAGCTTGGTTTGTCACAATTGCTTTTGCAACAAATTGGTCTCTGCCACAAGACAATTGCCAAAAGCAATTGTTCAAAGTTTGAACCATGCTCTAGAAAAAGCTACATTATCTTCTAAAAGTGTGCTTAGTACCCTACACACTAGAGTCAACATCACTCTACATCCAAACATTCTAACTTCAGCTCAATACTTTTTATTCAGAAATCTAGCAAATCAGCAGAAGATAGCAGCAAATCAAACATATATATAGCACCATGGAGAACTAGTGAATTCAGCATCAAACTTAAAACAGTAACTATAAGTTCAATGTTATTATGAAAATTGAAAAACAACCGAGAACAAGTGGTATCTCTAGAAGCTAAATAAGCCATCATCATTTAGGCTTATTGTGGTCTTCGTGGTTAATTAATGCGCAAGATCTTTCAACATTAAGTTCACTGAAGAACTTTAGAACAAGGAAGTTCCTATGCGTTTTTACACGAAAAGAAAAATGAATTTATCCACATCCAACTTCAGTAACACCAAGTTAAATTAACATAGACAACACTTCAGGTATGACCACCATGAGATATATTAGTTTGCTAATACTTAAGCAAACACTACAAACATATCCTCCCTATAAACCCCCTGGTCCTCCCACGGTCACACCAATACTGACAGGTGACAGCATGTCAACCAAACTCCATGCTTGAAATCACTCCTGATTTCAAACCTATAATGTAAGTATAGGATAGATTTTTGGAATCCAGTTCACAATTTGTTTATGATAGTGCGAAGTTCTTTGTTCAGAAATTACTCTTGGATGTACTTCTGTGTAAGGTTCGAGCTTAGTTTGTGGGCTGTTTTGTAGTAATGGTGGCGACGATGTGTCGTCCCAAAAACTATTCCTATGTCATATGGACTCCTTAAATTTCTCCTCTAATTACCCCCCATCCCATGTCCGAAACTCGACAATAGAAACTATGAACACTCAATTCAGGCCAAAACACACATTATTCTGTACAGATGACTGAGTCCATCACCCAAAAACATGTCCATATTAGGTACTCATAGCCACTAACAACAACATGCACCACATATTCTCATCAATTTGATCAAACCCACAAAAACTCAAAAAGGTACAACAATCTCTAACAAACCAACCATTAAAAACAAGAATAACAAAAATCTCAAACAAACCAACCATTAAACAACAAGAATAACAACAATCTCAAACGAACCAACTATTAACAACAAGAACAACAACGTAAATATTAAACAAGAAGGACACTTTTCTACAAAACATACCAGACCCTTTGGCTTTAATGCAGTTTCATGTGCAGAAGCAGAGGAGTGATGCCCATCCTTCTTCTCCTTTTCTTCATCATCCCTAACAAGTTTCTTCCAAGAAACAATGGTGGTCTCACCAGGTTCAAGTTCTATATAGAATCTCTGCCTCTTACTACACGATGATGACCCCATTAAACCTTTACTACCCTTTTCTTCATCAGCAGCCATTGATATGAGATGAAACTTAAAATGGTCGATCAAGTAAGATAAGTTTAGGGTACCGCAGAGATTATAGTAGCAAAAATATATGCATATAAAGTTGCCTACATAACAATGTGACAAATTTTATAGGGCATGTCTAGGAGCCTACAAATAAACTTGTGTTAAACGGGTATTATAGTTTGTGGTATATTGCCAAATTTAGGCAGACAGTAAAATCTATGTATGTATGTATATATAAGTGGTTTAAAAGTACAAAAACATAATGAGAGTTAAAGAGTTTGGTTAATGAGGAGTTTGAGTTTGGTTTGTTAGTAGAACTGAACAACACTTGTTCAAAGAGTGAGATAGTTGGCCTATCGATGCATGGACGTGTGTCTGTTACTTGCTATGCATTGTATTAACATCCCCGTAAGAACATGGCTCATTTTCGCAAATTATATTGCGCAGCTGTAGCATGATATTCCATGCATCGAAATAAATATTAATGAATATATAACAATACATTAGGTGAATATAAACGCTGTAATTAGAGAATATGTATTTTGAAATACTTGACGAATATGTTATATGATGGGTGAATGCGTACATTATATTATGTATGTTAAAATTGATACTTATATAATTTATCTATCTATCTATCTATATTTTATTTTTTATATTGTTAAAAGTTGTTATTGTCATGACATTAAGCCAAGTAAGCATGCCACATGTCGTTATATAACCGCTCAATATAATACAGTCATAGTCGACGTGGCACTAATTTAAACCTACTTAAATGTCATTTAATTTTGTTAACAATAATAATATAATTTAATTTAATCACACAAATATCTTTATAAGACTCTACAAATTATCAAAAAAGTCTGCATGATAATAAATTGAGTTAACATAACCACTTTTTATTAAAGCCATATAAAAATGACCATTTGACAGTATAACAGTCTACTTATCGATCCTCTCTTCCAAAATAATAGGCCAAATGATCTTCTTATCAACAAATTTACACCTTTTTTTGCTTATTTAGAAATGAAAATAATATAAAAGAAGGGGAAAACCATCTTTGAGCTTCCCACAGAGGGAAATATCAATTATCATCCCAGTAGCTGGATAGCTATAAAATTAGCTTTGGTTTTTTTATTTTTTTCCTTTATGACAACATTAGTTCTGTTTGGGCTAAAGCATCATAAAATGGCAAGATATCTCAAATCGAGAATGCTGGATTGAATATAAACAAACGGTACTTTAGTGGGTTGTGTTTCTTAGAATCTGTTCTTACCTCTTTCTGGGTAATAAAATGCTCAGTCGTGATTTACAGTGCCAGTTCGTTGTGCGGATTTCCTTATTCTACAATTTCACTGATCCTCTCTTGGTTTCGGAGCTCCAAAAAGATTCCAAAAATTACGTCAAACATAATTTTTAATATAATACACGCAAATTAGAGTAATTTTACATATGTACACTCAGTCCTGACATAATGCGTTTTATAAATCTGAGTGCAGATCACCACTGTCATTGCCAAAAGCAGAGCTCTTCACATCGAATAAGCTTGAATATGGTTTTGTGGAGAGTCTCGACAGGATCAGGCGAGCTATGTTTTCGGCTGAAACTGCACCGGTTTCCATTGCGCTGGCCGCACTCTCAAATGCATTTACATAATACAGATGCTGATCATCCAATATAAAGGGTGCAAATGCCTCTGGAGCCTTGTAATGAGGATATGCAGCCCAATCTATTTGAATTGTTTCTTTCCTTATGCTGCATTGACAACAATAAAATCTTATCATTAAGCAAGAGTTACGAAACAACATACAGAACTAAACATGATTTCTCTGCACCATAGGAAGATGCTGAACTTATCCCCAAGAAAAAAGTTAATAAATGCAGACAAGAAACTCAAAATGCCAAATAAGAGGCACTGGTCAGACCTAGAGGCCCAAAACCAAATGAACTTTTCTTCCTAGTGAAATGAGTGAATTTAAATCAAACAAAAAACATGTATTCTACATAAACTGACAGTAGAATAGTGATTAAAGGTCATTAGAGCTGCAGGGTAAAGGCTGGCATGGTTTGGTCTATTACGCAGCATATCAAAAAGTCAAAGCCGCAGTAACAAAAAGTTTGTGTTCATTACAGGACTACAAAACAGCAGTTGACACTCATCTGCATCTAAGGATTCATTACACGCCGATGAGAACAGCTCATGTCAAGGGTTGCATAGGCCAGCCTCCTTGCGTCAGATTTACAAAAATGAATAGCATAAATTGTTATACCTGAATATTTGATCAAGCAATGCATCATCTAGCGGGTTCCGGGAGAACAGCTTGTAAGTCATTTCTTCACTGTTATGTTTCTTTAAAACGGCTATACACGAGAAAGGAATGTCCGGATCCTCAAGGGTGCCAACTAGGTCCGGAATCTCTCCAACTGTTCTCAAGCCAAAATATGCCTTCACCAATGAAATATAAAGATTCAAGAGACTTCAAATTGAGTTGTTAATCGTTATAGATGAGTTCATGAGTAGAAATGTCAAAGACAAAAGCGGTGGGAAGGATAAGGGAGAAAGACAAAACAATGACAACTTAAGAAGAGGAAAGATACTCACAGGATTCAGCAAGCCCCTAATAAAGGTCGTGTGAGTATGCTGCATCTTCCTCTCTGGAACTTTTACTGGAGGGTCAAATCTTACAGCAAGCTCATCCAGCGGTGTAGCGAAAACAGTCACTTGGCAGGCATAACTGTTTCCCTTTGTTGAGTTAAGCTCATAATAAGTTCCAAGGTGGGAGACAGACTGTATCTCCTCATTCAGGTGCAATTCAACATTTGAACTATTAATAAGTCCTGCAGCCATCTGCCAATTGCCGCCTTCGACTGCCCAAAACCCACCACCAGAACCAGCCAAAGAAACTGCTCCTGCCAACCCACTCATCCTAGCACTTTGACCATAATTAATTCGTGTTATCACCTGCACAATGTAATATCATTACAACTTTACACATACATATTTCTCAAGTTCAGCTACTTCGTTAAAACATAATAGTACTTTATTATATTGATTCGAACTCATCCTAAGCTAACAAACCATTCTCCATTTATCACGCTTTGTATGATCATCTCATTTGGTGGCATTTTAAGCCAATCATTCATTCTTCTTCCAATACAAAACCTCGTTAAAAACTCTCTTCATCCCTTTCTTTCAGTCATTTTCTACTCATTGCTCATAGTACCACATCATACCAGTGATAGCATTACCCGAATAGCTCTAAAGGAGGAAATGTGAAAGATTAAGGCAAACTTAATCATACAGTCATAAAGAGGCATAACCCACTAAAACTAAGACATTCAATAGATAAAGGTTCGGAATGAGTTAAACATTTTGTACTAATTTACTTCACAGTTCACATGTTTAATTAGCAGAAGCAACATCAGATCAAAGCTCCATGAACAAATCATTTACATAAACTGAAAAAAATATCAATTCTTACAGTGACGAGCTCTTTTATAAGCAAGGGAGATAAGCCTGCATCAATTAACTCCTCTTCCAAAGTCCGGCTAGTGAGGTTGTATAAACCTGACCATTTTAGCATGTCCTCCACTCTGTTAAAGACAGGCCTAGTATCAACGCTCTCATAATACTTCAAGAAATTGTTTAGCATGTCCTGCATGAGAAGCTTTATCAGTTAGACATATATCATCAAAAACATGTAACAATTGGAAAAGTTGACACCACAACTCCAATTAAAAGATGAAGATAAAGAGTGCAACAACTTCAGGTCGCTCAAAATTTGGATAATTTCGTCTGAGTGGAACTTTCTCATATCACATACCACGGATAACATAAAAACAACAGACTCTGATAGGTGCCTATCTTAGGTGACAGATGAACAGACATCTAACTGTTTATGCTACCTAGTATTAATTGATAATCAGAGCCATCAAAATTGTGTTGATTACAGATGGTGTAGCAATATTGAAATTTTGAGTCTTTACAAGACTAAATCAGAGATACAGACTATTGAACCTCGAGGATGAAAAAGTTGAAAGTCTCAATGAAAAACAGCCCAACCTTAAATGCCTTGATTCCCAGTTATAGTTATCTTGAACTTTAAGAAAATTATCATCTAAGTAAGCAGAATGTAGAGTGTCATAAAACTAATCCAAATATTTCTGTTCAAATAAGAAGCTCACATGTCTAGAAGACGCTAAAGAACAATAATATGACCTCACATCAGTATCCAACACAAAACAAAGTAACACTACAACTCTGATTCTAATTCCATTTCCAGACTCTAACTATTATTATACAACCAATTTCTCATGTAACATGTTACCAAGACTTTACTCCCTCCATCTCAAATTAGTTGGCCACTTTACTCTATCATATAGAAAACCAACGATTATATTGACCTGAGATTATAACATTACAAGTTTGAAAACACGATTATTATTAAGTTGAAGCTCAATTGTATATTTCATGGTTTTAATGGTCAAAGTAGAAAAGTTTTAACCTTAAAAATCAACTCCGGCCCTGACACCATTAAAGATATGAGGATTCTATTTAAGAATAACCCACATGGAGGTTGAACTCCTAATCATTGGACCGACTTGCTCCTAAGCAGGGGCAGATCCAAGAATTTGAAATGAAGGTAGCCTATGCTAAGGGTAGCCTAAATTTTCTACCTTTCTCTACCATTTTTCAACCTTTTTCTACAAATTTTATAAATTTGAGGGTCGCTACTCAGAGGATTCGCCCCTGCTCCTACGATAACTCTAGATATCTAACACAATTTGTGTACCACGTAGAACTCATAATATTTGACTGACAACATTATATCAATCAACACTATAGTTAAAAAAAATGAGGACGGTGTACAAAAACAGTCTCATACAATGCACTACACATTTTTCTTGGTATTCAGCATCCGGTGTAATTTTGTTGCGCAACAAAGCTCTTCCTCATGATTTTTAACACTGCTGTACCAAAGACTCAAAATCGAGACTAGTTAAACTAGTAGAGTTCCGTGCCAACACTATACCAAGTGCTCATGGAGTCATGGGTATGCTCAACACATATCTAACACAACTTACCACAAACATTTTCAGGTTATCTAAAGATTTTAGTCACCTTTAACTTTCACTTACTTTTATGTTACCGGCTACCTTTTCAGCCAGTTTTGCCAAACATTACACCAAAAGTCTAATCTTAACTTAAAAATAAACAATCTCAGACAACATTTAATGCACTACACATATCCAACACAACTTACCACAAACACTTCCAAGTACTCATGATATCAAACTAACAACATAAAAATAATATATAAAAAAAAAATGACAAAACAGAAAGTCTTCGGGAGAGACCATCTATTTTTACGATAAAAGCAGACCGAGCCATGCTGACCCAATAAAGACATATACTCCGTAAATGTATAACTTGACTTGGGCTTCTAGAGAGCTTAAGCAAATTTAGCTTGGAAGGAGTTCGTCTACTTTTATCGTGATCATAAAAAAGATAGAAACACAAACCTCCACAAAAGCCTGCATTCTGAACAAAGAAAAGCCATAGCGCCAAAAAGTCTTAACCATATTAACGACCGAAACAACCTTATTAACAAACTTATACCCCCAGTCCAACCGCACCGTCTTAAACACGAACCTCTCCCCATCCCAAACCCCCAAAGAATCACCATCACCATCACCATCGTCAGCGAAACGTTTGTTCAGCTTGAGCTGAGCTGTGAAGTTGGAGGCGTGGTAGTTTTTCGGGTGGATGATCGAGGCGCCCGCCTCGTACGTGTTGTTGGATATTTCCACAGTGGCCATGCGACCCCCCACGATGGCGTGCCGCTCGAATACGCGGATTGTGCCGATGGCGGGAGGGGATGATGATGATGGTGGTGGTGGTGGGGAGTATTTGCGGAGGAAGTGGGAGACTGATGCGCCGGAGATTCCGCTGCCGATGATGCAGACGGTGGGTGGTGCGGTGGAGAGAGAGTGGGGGAGGAGGTGGAGGAGGGTGAGGAGGAGGAGATATGGTGGTTGTGACATGGTGGACTTTGCATTGATCATTGATAGTGAAGCTATATATATCCGCAATCTTGTATGAGAACGTCTAATTTTAAAGTATTTATCGTTTCGTGTAAAGAAGCCATTTTATTATCGTGTTAATAAGATATGATTATTTTAACGCAATTTGTGATCACGGTTGTATTATTGCATATGGTCAAGTAGGTAAATTTTTAGTGTATAAGGGTGAGATTTTTAATAATATAAGGATAAGTTTCCAAAAATGTAAAAAGTTCGTACTAAGAATAGAACTAGCTCAAGTGGTTGGAGCTATCTTACCCCAATTATAAGGTTGGGGGTTCGATTCTTACCTGCGATTTAGTGAGCTCCTTTCAGCCCAAAAAAAATAAAAAAAATAAGGTTCACTAAAAAGTTGAAGAGTTAGAGTGAAATTGTTAAGAGCAGAGCTCATATTTATGGACAGATCGTCATATACAAGATGTTGTGTTTATTATTGGAGCGTACAAAGTCTAATAAAATCTACTCCTAACTCTGAATAATTCAAGTTCTAAGTAGTGATGAAGATTGACGATGAACAATAGCATGCAAACAAGATTCTACATATTGAAACTGGAAAAATTTATATAAGAGCTTCTGAGGTAATTGATGAGATAAAACTAAAAGTAAAACGAAAAAAAAAATAAAAAGTGTAATCTGCTTGTAGCTGACTAGCTGCACGGTTATTCTGTGTTGTTACTTATCAATGACAATTACACAAAATACACAACTCTGTACAGACATGAGCAAACGACGAAGGCTCAAGACTGCGCTGATGGCAGACGGGAGAGACAGATACTTTGACTATAAATTGCTACTACAGTTTTTGATCTTATTACGTAATACTGGTATAGATGCCGAGCATTATCAACGGAAACTATGTATACGTCAAGCTCTTTTGGAAAGGTGGACGAGCTTCGTGATATATATATGTATGAGAATAAGCAAGCATCAATGGCAGCTGATAAGTTTCAGGATTTCCAAAGCTTGTGTATGGAACTAAGCTACAGCTGCGTAACTTATTTTCTGTACACACTTCTCATCCTATGACTGGTTTCACCTGTTTGCAAATAAAACAAGAGGAAGAGGGTTACCAATGATGGACTGTAATTGTAGCATTGAATATGAAGAAAATACACCTTAAGAGATGTTATCACAGACTAAAATTGAATGAAAGAAATCCAAGCAGAGCAACACAGAGTATGCTCAACAATAAACACTCTGCATCAGAAGCCTAGCCAATAATGTTTGACAGGTAAGAATGGATGCACAAAATAAGGTTCCTTTGGAATCGAAGGCAGCAATTTAGAGGACAGATTAGTTCTTATTCCTTTGCTAAATTATTTTGTAAATTCCTCCACAAGCAAAGGACATGAAACATCTTTGTGCGAATTTACAGCATGGTTTTCTTTACTATGTTCACTTTTTTCCAAGAAGGGTATTGGGCAGGAAAAGATTCAATAAACGACCATTGTCACAACTTCTTTATGGTCCTAAAAGCAGGTCATATGTCCAAAATATTTGTGATTCTCGGCATAAAAATCGATGTCCATACTAGGAGGGAAGTCAGTTTATCCCGCTTAACAGTTCTCATCAAGGACAAGTTCCACCTTCATTTCCCCGTGAGAGAAGGAAATTGGAGGAAGCAGCTTGTTAGGAAAATATTCCTCCTTAATAACCAGTTAGCCTATAGGCTACAAGTTTCGTGCTCAAGCCTGTAACTGTATATTTCCAGAGGAAAGAACCTGCATATATGCTGCATCATAGTCATAACACCTTTTCATCAAGAGTTTAGCGACTTATCATGCTTTTCACGCAAATCAGAAGCTCCAAGACCTCAAATGTCAGTTGTAACTTGTAATACAGTAAGCACCACAGGAAAACATAAAAAGGCTATCTGGAAAAACCCAAGTTATAACAAGGACAAAATGGTTGTGAGACCCTTTTCCTACGTGTTGATCTGAACTTGGAAGTGTTGTTTCTGTTTGTTACTTTTGTGAGATGAAACAAAATGGCTTTACAGTAGTCAAAACTCCAAAGGTAACCGCATGTAATCTCATGACCCATTTTCCTGTTTGGTTTGACCTTATAAACTCAAGAACCACATACCATAGTTCCCAAATAAATGCATCACCTCATTTCCCATATTATAGTTTCTTATTCTATACCCCTGTAGAATCATACCAAACACACGGTATGAGGAATCAAGTCCTAACAAACACCATACCTTCTTAATACTTGCAAACCAAATAGCTCATCGCTAATGTTTATCAAACATAACAACATAGAAAAGGAGATGTGGCTAGAAATATCGCGCGCCCTGTCCTAAACAGATGTCGCTTTAGGTTTCCCAGTGAATTGTTCAGAAAGGCACAAATATCGACTACCAGAAATATTCACCGATGGTATAAAAGATTGCTTAGTATAGCACATGATCAAAACCCATAATTAACTCTCCTTCACCTAAAAAAAAAACCCGACACTCTTCATCACATATGCTGCATCTAACGTCCACTAGTCAATGCCCAAAAACATTTTCATCCACAACTAGAACTTGAAATCATCAGAAGCATAACATGCAACATTAAGCCTTTGATGGACACACAAAAAAAAAAATCTAATTCATTGACTAAAAGGGTCAGTTGAGAGACATGAAAAAGTAGAGAGTGATACTTAAAAAATTCAAACTCAACAAATGATAAAGGAAAAGGTAGGCAATTTTCCTCCTCTAGGCGATTCAGGTTAGAGATTACAAATGAAATGGTGGAAGTTCAAAATACAGAAACACACTACTCTAAGTACATCTATCCAGATTGCAGTCCTAGAGTAGGGCAAGTAGCAACAACGCTAAAGATGTGCATACTCTTCTCTTGAAGCCTCCACATTGTTCAAAGCACCTAAAAATAGACAAACCTGAAGCGTTGTTCTTGAAGAACTTATAACATAGCGAGGTTCTACAACAACCCAACACACAATTTTCCAGAGAAATCCCGTATGATGTAATTAGTATTGCTGACAAATCATTAAGGCTTTTTATGCACCTTTAACTGTCATAACTACATATCATATCAACAAAGCAAGCAGCACCCAAATCATTCTCAACAACTTCAGAAGACTGGATCCTATAGAAGACAGTATAAACCCCACGTATAGTCTAAAAGCTGCCTGTGAGATCGGGGAAAAAAAAAAAAAAAAAGATCCCACAAGTTGATGCAGGCAATTTGCTATTTTTCCCAACCATAATTTGACACAACCAACGATACTAGGCTACTAGCCAAGAAAGAAGCTAGTGTTCGACATATGAGATTTTACATATCAGCTTGTGAAGGAGCAAAATATGTGTTACCACAAACTAAATCATCAAGTTTTGTTCCTGAAAATATAGCAATCAGATATCCATCATTATAGAGCAGATTAAGTCAGGAAGGGAGAATTATATATGCTGCATACCTTGGTGAAGATAAAGAAGTCGTCATGTTTGCAAAACCCGCAAACACATTTGAGTAGGACTTGGTTAAATATGAAAAGTTGGCGATTGGCGGAAGAGCAGGCACCCTCTCACCCTTCTTCAAAAGGTCTTCCAAGTTAAGCCTCTGTAATGTCAAGACGCCCCTGGATTCTTTCCACAGAAAAGCAAGCATTCCATTTTGAAGGACAAAAAGTGAACCAGGTTTTGAACCCGGATATCTAAACCCATAGCCATGGGAAATGCCTTCACCACAAAAAGCATGCTTAACAGTTACCGGAAGTGAGTCTGCCCCGGAATCCCAGGGGAATGGCTCTGCTGAAGGCTCGTCAACATTCACTATGAACATAGCTGAACCATTTGGATGTAGAACATAATGGGTGCCCTCTAATATTTTAGTTGCAATGAGAAGCCTTCGCCCTGGGGACTCTTCAAAGTAAGAAAGAACAAGAAAGAACAATGCCTTTCCAGGCTTGTCTTCAGTAGGCTTCCCTGGTGGCCAGCCAAAAGTTCCACCCCACAATCCAGCATAGTCTTGACCAACAGCTGGTGCTCGGATCGGCAACTTGTACAAAGCAAAGCGACTATCATGCATATTTGGCCATGCTCGGTAAGAAGATAATTTCATCGTTGATGCCTGCAATGTCAGTCCAATTGTATCTCCGAAGCTTAGAAATTCATGAAGTTGAGCATGCTTATTCTCGGTGCTTGAAGAACTGCTTTTCAATACTCCACGGCTACCATTCATTGAGTTAGACCTCCTGAGCATCTGTCGGATGCTATCTCTGACGTAGTCTCCAAGTGTTTTCCTCCTTGTACACCTTGTGCGAGTGTCATCTCCGCTAATGGAATGACGATACCCACTTGAACGATCAAGAATCTTCTTTATTTCATTAAGATCTATCTGGTTTGGAAGAAAAGGTAGCTCATTATTAGCTGCCCAATCAATGTAGCCCCCACCAAGCTTATGCATTTTAATTAGCATTGCTCGACGCTCAGATAAGTGCACCATGTCTTTCTGAAAATTGTCTACATCACTCCTCAGACAAGGAAATAGTGGGGCAGAAGCTGGATCAGGAACTTGCATACGAACTCGGCTGGTAACAATTTCAAGCAACTTCCTCCGGTCTCCAAATGACAACTTGCTGAATGGAACCGTTACCAAACTCTGATCAACAAACCTCAGCGACTTTGATAGCCGACTGCCTGATCTGGAAACCTTCCAGCCCATCTCCTCATCTGAATGATAATCAAGGCTTTTACTAAGCACCGAGTGGGCTCTATTTTTCTCCTTTTTAGGCTCAACTTCAAGCAAAAGCACATTACAGTTCTTCTCAACTGACTTAACTGAACCAGGATAAATGTAATCCTGATCTTTATCTCTTCCATGTAAAACGAATGCAGTTCCACCACTATCATCGCAGATTACCTCAAACACAGGAGCCCAAAGAATAGGACCATCCTCTATGCCTAAAGGTCCTAGCTCTTGTGGGATAATCCGACATCCAACTACAGAAACATAACCAGGCATGACATGAACAACATTTCCAAGCTCAGGATTCTGGTGGACCCAAATTCCAACTAATGGTTTCACAGCATTAAGAAACCTGCATATAGCCTTATAAGATACAACCACCTTCCTCCACTCAACAAGGTCTTTAGAAGACACAAACCCAACCATTTCACACTGAGGGAGCCAAATCTTATCAGACGCCGCAACAGAACTAAGACTCTTGCAACTTAGGCTGAGATTGCAAATATCCCTTGGTAAAAGGGACCTTCCAATAATGGCAAGAATATCATCTGGTAAATTTACCAGAAAACTAGCACCACAAGCTCCAGGTTCCATAACAATGTGGAAGTGAACAACAATTTAACACCAAAACCTCGGCTCCTAGCACCGTAAGTATATTCCTCTATACAATAAGCCACTTATGTGCAAAGCTCAATCAACCAACAAATGGGCAATAAAGTAGAAAAACCCCAACTCCAAGCTAAAATCTCAATAAAAAAAACTCCCCTTATCAATCCAAAAGGCTCAAATTACAAGACCTCAACCTAGAAATAACTCGGGTTTCCTCCAAATTTATCAAATGTTGCATCTAAACACCATTATGCAATCAACAGAAAGAGAGTGAGCACTTGTAAACCACACTACTCAACATTTCTACAAAAGGGTGTCTCTAAAACCAACCAATCTCTCAATTTGAAAGAAAAGATTGACTAAAGAACCAAATTAAACTGGGTTTGCCACATAAAGTTTCAATCTTCAGCACATAATACTCAAGACACCAGAAACACATGAATGAAAGATTCCAACTTTGGTTCAGAAATCACTTCCAATTCACCTCACATGCAAAACCAATGTGAATAAAGGTATGATGAATGAGAATACATATAGAAAAAAGGAATATAATGAATTTTACAGCTGACAAAAAGTCATGCCAAAAAATAAGGAAGAACAGAAAATGTGTGAAGATGAATATAATGAAATGTGACCTGGCTTTTGACTAGTAGTATGGAGAAAAGGGTCAGTGGAATTCAGTCCATAAAGATGGAAAATTCCATCAAAGATTGTCACTTTCAAAGTTCAACCTTGTAATTTTCATGGAATTTCTCTCTTTTTTCCATCATTTTATTTCTCTTTTTGCCCTTTTTTTTTGCTTTTTCCAAGTGCTGTAATGTTTCTCTTTACTGATAGTGGTGACTGGTGACTTGTTCTGTGTGAGGCAGCCAATATTGAAAAATTTTGAGCGTAAAGTAGAAGGCTGGCACTAGTAGAATCTATTTAGATCAACGAGTAAGGAGTTGTTTTATAGTAGTATTACCTAATATGTGTCAAATTAAGATCTCGAAATATAGAATTTTACTATATCTTAATGGTATTATTTGGCTTGAATTGCCATCAATTGAATGGTGAAGAAAAATTTATATACACTGCCTGTTAAATTCAAGATATCAATATTATCGTTATTATAGTCTCACTCGATTGTATGTCGATAATAGTCTTGTTCTCCTCACGTGAATATGATTTCCAATTCAGTTCATTTATAGAAAGTTTTAATTTCTTTCAGTTAGGTGATGAATGTTTTTTTAAATTTATTTTGTTATATTCATTTCTTTTGGGTTCAATTTAATTCCGTTTGATCGGAAAAAAAAAAAAAAAAAAAAAATTGGCGCAAATTGAATGATGTATAAAAGCAAAAAAGAAAAAAAAAAGTAGAAGACTGGTAGTCTAGTTTACCCTACCAAAAGATGGGTCCATGGCACCTTAGTTAGCCCACCACAAAAGAAAGGAAGGTGAGATTCCATAACTCACATTATTCTTGCTACTAGTATTTTTGTGTGCTGTCTTAGACTGTTAGAAGTACTTGGTTAATGTAATCATTCTGATTGTGGAATATTTGTGAAAGTTGTTGAAGAATACATGTGGGGTGGTAGAGCTAAGGGTATGATAATCATGCAATCAGTGGGAACCTGCCTAGCTTGCCCATTTCGTGCTAGACAACTACTAGTTTGTACCTTTGTTTAGCTACACGATTGTATACTATGATTTGATCAGGTATAACGGTATATCTATCTGTTCAGACAACAGAGTAAACTACTGTACTGTACAATATATCACTTAGATCTTTTTTTCTTTTTTAAAAATTCTAGTTGATGTACTAAACAAATTTGTAAAGATTTTAGTGGCCGAATTTAAGTGGATATAGCCCCGTATTTGTACATTGAAGGATGTCACGTTATAGCAAAACATTTAGGGCGGAGGTGGTATTGACATTATAGTCGTCCACGACCCAGTCAACCCATATTCGATGATTTATTAAAGGTTTTTAATATTGTCACTACCATTACTTTATATTCAAATCTATACTATTATTTTATACACCTAAGAACTTCTATTTGTAGGACACGTGGCGTTTATTGAATAGGGCCATAATTTGATATCATTTCGTGT
>CAAKMY010036130.1:0-18387 GCA_901111285.1 Corrigiola litoralis
CAGCCTCCTACCGCCGGCCCCACCCTCCCCTCCTCTCCCCTCTACGAGAAATTATTAGGTGGTCCAGGACCAATGGTCCATGCCACTAATAATATGTCAAGTGTTAGTGTTTGAAAAAAAAAAGAGAGAGAAAAGGGTAAATTTGTAAGTTATTTTTTCAGATTTTGGAAATGACATATTTTCATTGGTTGGGACTATATGCCAGGTGGTAGTCCTGGACCACCTAATAATTTCTCCCCCTCTACCTCTCCAAAAGAGGTTCCAAAAGAAGATGTTAAGGAAGACGATTGTTAAGGAATTTGGGAGAGCTTAAGATTTTTTTATTTTTTAGTTTTTTAGTGATATATTTTAGAGTCAAACCGTTCAAGGGTTTAGATTAACTTTTGAGAATAAATGGTTGAGATTGACTTATTTTGTCATGGCCACATTTTTATTGTGGCCACTATAGAATCACCCTCATATAAAATATTGGTGTTCATTGCACAATCTTTGTTGTTTTCCATTGATATTACTTTGATAGATGAATTCACAAAATCTTAATTTAGAGAATAATTAAATTGCGCCAAGTACACTTGCATATGAGCATAATAATACAAAGCATCCCAAGTGGCCAAAATGACACAAGTTGGTGAATATTCAATGAAAAGAATAGTCAATCATGCACACACACACCACCAACAAAACCCATTTCCATTTCCATTTCCATTTCCGCATAACCTGGCCAAGCAAACAAAATCTAAAAGATACCTTAACAAAAATACATACATAGTCAATGACATAGATCACATCACAATCAGAAATCACACCTCACCAAAACATTAACTATCTAACAAACTCTATTCCTTCTAATCATTATTAAGACAAAGAACGAAAGAAATGCCACTATTGTAACTATTCACTATTCAGTGAAGTGTACAGTAGCACTAGAATGTAGCAAAACCAATTTGGCTTTTTCCAGTTGGCCAATAATTGCAAATGTAATAATAATAATAGATCTAGACCCCAAAAAAACACACACTAATGGAACATAAATTCACTTAAAAAGTAACAATAAAAACTGAACATTCCTATTTTTACTCCTCTCTCTCTCTCATCATCACCATCATTCCTATGTGTCCCCCCAATCATTATTTTCCATAACAACATTCAATTTAATTCAATTTTTAGGGTTGTCGCAAAATATTATTACACTCACTTACTCTAACTCACACATTAATATTTCAAAAAAAAAAAAAAAAACCCACACATTGATTAAATTAAATTAATTAATTTTCACTTGATCCTATAATTCGAAGATCGCAATACTTTTCTTGAGTTCAGTGAACTTATATTATTAATCAGTGTGATTTGTGGAGACATTTCTATTTTCCGTATTTTTCTCAGGTCATTTGTCTAATCAATGAATGTACAATACAATACAATAATTACGTGAAGTGTTATAGTTTTTATGTCATTTTATTGCAACTCACATCTGATTTTGATTGTGCAGTTTACGTAACTGGGGCGTAATTCAGCATAATTTCATTTTGGGAATTTTCAGGTGAGGTTATTGATTTTTTGGTGAAATTGTGTAATTGTGTGATTTTTAGGTTTATGAGTGAGATCTGTGATTGAGGAAATTGATGTTGTGAAACAGGTGGGATTGTTTAGGTTGTTATGATTTACGCGATTCTTGGAGATTTGGGATGATTGTATTGGTGTAGGGGGGTTAGATGAGAAGTTGAGAGGGGGGAGTGTGTAGAGAGATTGGACATGAGAAGCTCTTGGTTTTATAAATTGTCGATAATTTTCGGACATAGGATTCGGCATAATTGGTTTTTGTTGACTTTTGTTAGTATACTTGGGTTAGTTGCTTTGTTAGGATCGTCGTCAACCTCGTCGAGGGAACTTGATTTGTTTGGGACGCCTATGTTGAGCGATGTTTATACGAATTATAGGAAGTTGAAGGAGCAGGCGGTGGTGGATTATTTCGATTTGAGGTACTTTAATTCGGGGAGTGGGAATTTGAGGCAGAAGGAGCTACCGCTTTGTGGGAGGGAGAGGGAGAATTATGTGCCCTGTTATAATGTGACTGCGAATTTGTTGGCGGGGTTTAAGAATGGGGAAGAGTTTGATCGGCATTGTGAGATGGTGAGGGTTGAAGAGCCGTGTTTGGCTCGGCCTCCTAAGGAGTATAAGATTCCCTTGCGGTGGCCTGCTGGTCGGGATGTCATTTGGAGCGGAAATGTGAAGATTACCAAGGACCAATTCCTTTCTTCTGGAAGCATGACGAAGAGGTAATAAGAGCCTGTCTGTATAAGGAATTTTGCGGCAAGAATTCGTGCAATACCTAGTTTCTTTGATACTGAAATGCATTTTAAATGGGTTTTATAGGATGATGCTGCTGGAAGAGAATCAAATTGCTTTCCATAATGATGATGGTTTAATCTTCGATGGTGTCAAAGATTATTCTCGCCAAGTTGCAGAGATGATAGGGCTGGGCAGTGATACTGAATTTCTACAAGCTGGGGTGAGTCTTCCACTGCTTCCCTTTATTTATTTGGCGGTGAATGTGACTTATGTTATTATTGACTCATAATGAGTTATGTCACAGAATGTGTAAATTTATAGCTTATATTTCAATACTAGACTCGGCCTTTATCAGAGCAAGTGAAGACCATTTCGAGGCAGCTGATATGTTTGCTTTCACTGTTACAGGTGCAGACTATACTTGACATTGGGTGTGGCTTTGGAAGCTTTGGCGCACATTTAGTCTCCGTAAAAGTAATGCCTGTTTGTATTGCAGCATATGAGTTGACTGGTGGTCAGGCTCAATTGGCCCTTGAGAGAGGTCTACCGGCAATGATCGGCAATTTTATCTCTAGGCAACTTCCATATCCATCATTGTCATTTGACATGGTTCACTGTGCTCAGTGTGGGATTGATTGGGATGGAAAAGGTAATTTATGGTATTGTAAGATGCTTACAGATTTAAAATGTGTTCTTTTTCTGTAGATGAGTGGATAGTTAGTACGCCTATGGCCTCTCCAGGTGAGGGCTAAAGTGCAGTATAAGCATTAAAGTATTTTATAACTTGTTAGTCCAGAAAGATAATTTGAAATTGAAACATCCATTATTTAGAAGAGAATAGGCAATTTCCTAACTTGGAAGCATACTGTCTTTTGTATATGCTATTCCGCAATGTCCTAATATAACAATTTCAAAGAGGGTAAAAGATAATGAGAAGGGTTTCTTTTTGTGGAGGAAGTAATTAGATTGATTTCTCTACTTTGAGAGGAAGGGATATTTACCTATGAATCATGCCTTCATTATTGAATAAGAAATATCCACTTTGCTTTGTGCAATCTACTAGAATTTTCAAATATCTTTACATGTTCTATTGTATGATTAGAGACCGTAAAACCTACTGCTTGGCTCTACTTGTTTGAAGTGATTGGTACACAACAATATGCTAAGAATGTATAAGTTTTATAAATCAATATTTAAATCTAGAAAAATTACCGCCAATTATCTCCTCGTTTCTGTCACGCTCTCGTGATTTGGTATTTATGAAGCGGTACTTATTTTAGTATCTTCATGGTATTATTTGTCACACTAGTTAGGGGATGACATTTAATGCTTGTTTGGATGGACGGATTTGGAGGGAAGGGCAGGTGAGGGAAATGGAAGGATTATAAATCCATTGTTTGGATAGTTGATGGGTTGGGTAGGGGAAGGGAAGGGCAATTACGAGTATTTAATGTCCATCCTCCATGCACAAACGAAATCCCCAAAATTGGAGAGATTGAGAAGGAAATCTCTCTCTTTTCTCATTCAAGCATCTACCTTACCCGTGAATTATCTCCACTCCTCCCCTCCCCTTCAAAACTATTAAGTTGTAAGTATACGTCATAAGATTAGCAGAAAGTCTTGAGAGAGACCTTTTCCCTCTACCAAATTGCGTAGTTTTCTTTCCTCTCCCCTCCCTTCCCCTTCCTTTCCCTCTATTTTTCTTATTCAAATACACTCTAAGTCTTTTGACTCCTTCCCAATCCCCTCATTTCCAACATAGATAGTTTGTCTGATGATGCAAAGTGAATTTCATCTCTATGATGCAGTCGTATAGTGTGAAACACACCCGTATGTTGGGTGTTGACTTTCACAAACAATTGTATAACCTTATGGTCAGATGCTCAAATTTTAATGATAAAGGTGCAATTTTTAAAGATTTTCTGGTTAGTTATAAAGATGTTCACTTAGTGATGTTTGTTGAAAGCTCATTAGATAGCTAGCTCACTACTTAATCTTAGAAAAGCTTGGATTTTCATCTTTATATCTTCTCCTTTAATCTGTAAAAACTGTGAGGTTGGTTAGGTCTTAGAGCATATTTTAAAGGTGAACTTTTTTATGTTCGTAGCACCTTTTCATCCGACGAACAATGGAAAAGTGGCTTAATTATGAAGTATTAATCTTCGAGGAAAGAATCTTCGTGATAATCTTCGGTGGTGGGCCGAATAAAAGGACAAATATTCATGTTGTGTTTTTAGCAGTGTAGCCTCTCTCAACTAACTTTATATTATTTGTTATCGAGGTAAAAAGTGGTGGATCACTCAACTAACTTAGTTGTATTATTTTTTTTATTTTTGTTGAGGTAAAAAGAGGGTATGAATGAATCTTTTATGTTCATGGTTAAGAAATTAAATTGAGTTATATTTGATGGATGAACAATGGTGAGGTGGAGGAGTGAGATTGGATGAAAGAGAGTGGGATGAACAAAATGTTTGTTCATTGATAAAAATGGTCTTATAGGAGAGTTACTGTTTGGATTTTGGTGTACCTTGTACTATGACAAGTTTCAATTTCCAAAGATACAAGGAATTCAACTTAACTATCTACTGACCCCCTATTATAAAAAAGTAGCTTATAGCCCTTGGCGTAGTGCCTAGGAAGTATCAAACTTATGGACTCTGGTCCAGTCTATCTGGGGTTCTACCACTCCCTGAGGTGAGATTTCTAATGAGTATCCAGTGACTTGAAAAAATATTGCTGTTGAGAAACTTAGAAGTCAAATCTGAGGACGAGTTTATATACTTGGTACAATGAATCGATACCATCATGGTGGTTGTTCTTGTTTGCTTTCTGTCAATGTTGCCTAAATGTCCAATGGTCCTTTGAGGCTTTGAGCCTTGAAGGACTGAGTTGGCATAGAACCAAGTCAACCAACTACGTCATCCTAGTCCAAATGACATGTTGACACCTGTAACCAATCTGGGTTTAAAATCATCAGGATTAACTTCTCTGTTAGTTATGAGTCTAGTAGCCTATAGAGGTTCATTCTGCTCCTTTTTTTTGTCTAATGGATATTTTAAAATTTGTATCAGCCTACCATAATTTTCGGAAAATTTTATGATAGAGATGAATATCACCTGCTGATTATAGTGTATTGGAATGCTTGACCTTGGTAGAATGCTTCTTCGCAACTGTTGTGTCATACGTCCTAACAATGGCCTTTTGGAACAGATGGAATGTTTATTATTGAAGTGGATCGGGTACTAAAACCTGGAGGTTACTTTGTTCTTACTTCTCCTATGATCAAACCGCAAGGAAGTTTGTTGGCCACAAAGAAAGGCAACATGTTGACACCGGTAGAAGATTTCACCCAAAGAATTTGTTGGAGTCTGCTGGATCAGCAAGATGAAACTCTTATCTGGCAAAAAACTGCTGATGCACAGTGCTATGCAGCTAGGTAAGACAGCAGCTTCACAGACTTCTTTGTTATTCTGGGTTTTGTGAGGTTAATGGGAATAAGTATAGTAAAATATAGTTCTTGATGTTGGACCGTGTTAATTCTATGCCTTGGCATCACTGTTGTGGTCAGTCTAATTGTTATATGGTTTTGCTAGAAAATTAATCTCCAATCCTTGTTTTATAGGAAGAACGGACTGCCACTTTGTCAAGATGAGCATGAAAGTCAGCCATATTACCACCCCCTTGTCACATGCATCAGTGGGGCAAATAGTAAACGATGGATTCCCATTCATAACAGGTCCAATGGTTCTCGGTTGACTTCTGAAGAAGTTGAAGTGCATGGTAAGTATTGGATTAATTTTAAAGTGTCGTTCATTGATTATCACCCTATATTGCAACATGAAATGATTGTTTGTTCATCATTCTTTTATACCTGCAGGTGTTCAACCTGAAGAGTTCTATGAAGACAGGCAACATTGGAAATCAGCTCTTAAAAATTATTGGTCCTTGCTTACCCCTTTGATATTTTCTGACCATCCAAAAAGACCTGGTGATGAAGACCCATTACCTCCATATAACATGGTACGCAATGTGATGGACATGAATGCTCGTTATGGAGGTTTTAGTGCGGCACTTCTGGAGGGGAAGAAATCAGCATGGGTTATGAATGTAGTTCCCATCGGAACTAGCAATACACTTCCCCTCATACTCGATCAGGGTTTTGCTGGTGTTTTGCATGACTGGTAAGGTTCTGTCTTTCATTATATTGCCTTAACATCTGCAAGTGTTCGTGTCATGGCCAAGACCAAGAATTTTGTAATTAGCTAAAGGGATATTATAAAGGAGAATCACTTTGATCTCTTCTTGAAAAGCTTCATTTGGCATGTGAGAGTTAAAATTACACTTGATGACGCATTTGATACAGTTAAAGTCGGCTGCTGATTGGCAGAGAGAGTGGTGTCTGCATAGTTAAAGTAAACTAGGGATTGATGGATAACTTAAATTTGCCAGGGGACTGGGGGAGTTCCTTAAGTAGCACTGGATTAAGTCCAGATCTAGTTTACTATTAGATATTTTCGTCATGGGCTGCTTCGCATGAGTCGGCTATGGCCTTCCCTGGTATTTGTTATAGATTTCGTGAATGTCATGTTTATATTCATATCCATAACAGTGGGTACTCACTATTTCGATCATCTAATTGTAGGTGCGAGCCTTTCCCTACATATCCTCGAACTTACGACATGCTTCATGCCAGTGGGCTTCTCTCTCATCTCAGTTCAGAGAAATGTAGAATGTTAGACTTATTTTTAGAGATGGACAGAATTCTACGGCCGGAGGTATGTCTTTTTTCTCAGTCCTTGCTTCATGTGCTACTTACAGAGTATAGCCTGGTATTTTCTGTATTGGATTCAATTATTATAAGTTTTTGATGTGCCAAAGTCTATGTGCTTTCTTTTTGCATTTAACTGCAAGTTTATTTAAAGTTTGTTCATTTGTATGGTTGTAAGTATTTTGTATCCTTCTGTCTAATTTATCTCCCTCATTTTCTTTTCGTTGGGAATGAAGTTCATGAATAAGCTATACCCGTTTAGATTTCCAGATTTCTTCTTCTTTTGGTTGTGTAGGTTCACACTATATCTGCCCAGTAGTTTGTATATCTTCTCAGTTCCTGATAGCAATCTCTTTACATCTAAGAGATGTCCATTTTTAACATGGACCAATTTATTAATATGACTTGTTTGCTTATGTTCTGATAAAAGTGATCCTTGTGATTTCTTACTAGGGTTGGGTGGTTCTTTCTGATAATGTTGGGGCAATCGAGATGGCTCGGACGCATGCTACTCAAATGCGGTGGGAAGCAAGGGTGATTGATCTCCAGAATGGCAGTGATCAGCGGTTGCTCGTTTGCCAAAAGCCATTCTGGAGAAAGTAATCATCTGCGAGCAAGTGTGTTATACTGCAAAGAGCCTCTGGATTCAGGTAAATATCTTTTACTGGTTTACGGCATGAGTGATGAGTCTAGGGTCTGAAATGTTTTCGGTTGGTCATACCCTCCAGCTGTGCGAACTGCTTTTTGTTTTCCTTTTTTGCTTAGACATGCACCCCCAATGTTTATTGCTTTTATAACCGGCTTACCTTCTTGTCGTACTTTTGCAGGGCACATTTTACACGATCATATACAGAAGCTGCTTGGGTTCTTAATGATTTGAAGATTTCCACCCTTTATGGGCAGCTTGGAAGTTGTAGATTAGGAGAAAATATTCATTGCAGAAAGTAGCTGCAATCCTTTTTCTGTTCTTTTGGGCCATGCATTTGTAGCTATTCATTCATCTCATTTATTTTTTCCTCCATCCACAAGGTTTTGTTCCTTCCTTGATTGGGTTTTTTTTTTCTCCTTTATTATTCTTTTTTTATAATGATCTCTCTGTAATGAAAATCTTCACAATTTTTTCTGAAAAGAGTTGGTAATTACGAAATGTAATAGTTGGTTTCTTTCCAGCGAATGGAAAAGTAAAGCTGAGTCTCATAATGTTACTGTGAGTCTGTGATATGGTGTTCATGAAATACTAATTGTATAACAGTTGTTAATTAGTTATAGCTTACGTTTAAATTT
This sequence comes from Corrigiola litoralis, assembly GCA_901111285.1. Lineage (NCBI taxonomy): Eukaryota > Viridiplantae > Streptophyta > Magnoliopsida > Caryophyllales > Caryophyllaceae > Corrigiola > Corrigiola litoralis. Next base: position 8,342 of record CAAKMY010036130.1, read on the forward strand.
AGAATATCGCAAAATTCAGTGACATGATGTGAATATGTGATCCTTGAACTGCCCTATCTTGTGTAATCTGCAATGACATGCTGTTGATGTATTCTCAAAGCCTTTCTGTAGCCTCCTATACTGTGTCATATCAGAGTCGAGTATGAAGCTCTGAGCATACGAAGAACACATTTCTGTTTCTACGAGAATATTGTGTGCAGCTGAACACTGATTCCGACTGCCATGACCCCTTTGGTTGACACGAGAAGCTTGCTCTGTCAACAACCGCGCAGGTGAGCACTGGTTACAGTTTGCAACTTCCATAATCCACCTTAATGACACGAGAAAGCTCTATCAGTCAACTTTAAGCCAATACATACTGGTTTTCAATCAACACGAGAAGCTCTGTCAAAAATTGCCTTCTGCTGTTTTCTCTATATGTCTCGGTCCTGGACAATCAGAGGTGACCATTGAGCAGCAGCTGTACCAGTGTTCAACAGTCATTCCTAACTTCGTTGCAAAACTGGAAATACTTAACAGCTGTGATTCAACATACTCCTTACTCCTTAGGAACGTAATTGAATAAAGGTGTTCATGTGAATTTCACCATATTTGGTTGTAGTTTGTATGAAATTGAAGAAGGTTAACATATAAATTATTTTCAACTAGTTTCTTTGATTTTTCTTTACTAGAGTAAGGTTGAACTTTTAATGCAATCTTGCATTCTTTGGCTATAATACCCTTGAACCTTTTTCTTTCCGTGTCCTGGAGAGTGTTACTTAAGTATCGTCGCATAATACAGCCTGCAAAACACAGAACAAAATGTGAGATTGAATTGTGCACAAAAATGAAAATGGAGATGCGGGGGATCGAACCCCGTGCCTCTCGCATGCAAAGCGAGCGCTCTACCATTTGAGCTACATCCCCTTTTGTTAACATTGTGCTTAAAATATATTAGTGAATTTTGATGACGAAATTAAGTTGACGCCTCGACCATTGGCGTTTTGAGGTATAGTCTCATGCTCATAATCTCATTAGACAAGATGTCAATATGACAATATCTATGAAATTTATGATTGCTTTATCATTTAAAAAAAGAATATTGGTTTCATATTTTTCATAAATAAATGAGAAGGTATAGATTTTCCATCTCATCATCATATTGGTTGATTCTACTCTTTCAATATGTCTTTTTTGACAATAATCACCTCAAACAAGCAAATTTAAATGTATTTTCAATGTTGGTTACACCTTCCGCCATTAAGGATTGTGGAAGAGTGTTTGTGAATATAAACTGCAGCAAGTTCAACAAGATAAAGAAAAGTCTATGAATTACAACTAACTAGTGTGTGAAAAGTTTGACTTCGTACATCCTAACCAACAAACTTCTAAGGACAAATATGATTATAATTGGTTCATACATGGTAGTTAGTAGTTCTTTTTGTTTTTAAAATATGGTGATCAGTAGCTTTTAAAAGAGCTTTTTTCAAACGTTATCCAAAGTAATTTATTAAAATTAGTTCATGTGTATATTTTTATGTGTTCATTAACAAGAAAAACTATTAATGTTCTTTTTAGTAATATAGTAATCAAACAACTAATTGTCTCGAGTTGTTGAAAAAAATCGGCTACATTGACATCGATCTAATACCAGCTCCAAATCATAATCTACTATATACTAAAAACAATACTATCTACTCAAAATACTAACAATGACACACATATGTAATTTTACCAAACACGTCCATAGTAACGTCCATGAAGCACATGCAACTTCATGTTTTGGCAAAAATCTATCTAAATGTGATATTAGGCCAACTAGTTATATCAATACAATTTATAATGAAGCTGCGAGTTAAATTAAAGTAGAGAATATATGATAACAAGTAAATGCAAATAAGAGATGACACAACTACACAAGGGATTTTGACGTGAAAAGCTTTATAAATAGCTGTTGGAGTAATGCAAAACTTCTTTGTTTACTTTCTTCTTTTCTAAATGTCCCACATTGGTGGTAAACCCAACTTGTGTGTGGGTTTATAGTTGGCTTTTATCTTGTAGTGGATAAGTAACAAGCCTTGAGGGGTTTTGTGGAGGTGGGTCTAGGTGAGCTAGACCACACGCGCGCCGCCCGCCCGGACCGGGCCATGGGGCTTGGGCTTGGGAGAGAAGCTCCTACCTCCTTGTAAACCTTTTCACTAGTTGTTCTTTCATGATCTAACTGATATGTTCTTTAACTGGTTGTTGTTTGGATTTTTTCGCATAGAGTACATGTGACGATGGGAGGGTTAGAGTGATAAGAAGAGTAGTGAGGAAGTAATGTGTTACAAATAATCTATAGTGGTCTTTTTATAAGCGAGGATCTCTAGGTCATGACTTTAATCTATATGCCAAAGTGAACGTAATCCTTAATAGTTTCCACGTTTCTTACAGTTCTCCCTAATTTATCTCGATTAGTTGACGACATCTCACAACGTACCTAATAAGCTCTGTCTTATTATTTGGTTATTGTGGATGACATGTCATGTGTTTGAGGGTTGTTTGAGTTTGGCTACTTGTTCATCCTTTTATACACATCCTCTAGTTTTGTCCGTAGTGTTTATCAGTCCACCAATTAATCTGCTTGTATTACAACTTGAAATTATATCACTCAACAAGTAGAATATGGACAACATATACAATCAATATATTTATCTTTAAGTTATTTCAGGATATATGACCATAATGAACATGAGCTAATATTCATCATATGCGACAATTGCATATCATATATGCGAAATTCAATGTGTGTTATGAAATTAAGCTCAAAGACTTAGGATCTGGAATTGGTTGCATCTAGAGTGATCATTTGGTCGGGCCGCTCAGACTTCGATCGGGTCAAAAAGTCAGGGCCTGTCTCGGTTAGGCTTTGGGCCACACTCAGGTTAAGTCAGGCTTTTCCACACTCCATCGACGATTCTTATACTTAGTATAACTTTCATCTCAACTGTTTGTTTGAAGTAATTTTTTTAATCTATTTATTTTTGGAGATCTACGCAACTGTGGTGATAAATATCAAAATTTTATTTATAAAGATTAAATAAATTTTCAGAATGTTTCTAGCATAATTTTTAATATCTTTACTTAATAACAACTTAAACATTTTTTATTTTTTTGTGTTGTTCGGCCGGGGTAAATTTGATCAGCTCTAATTGCATTTTATCAATTTGGCACATATACCAAACCCAAAAGTTTAAAACGTGCATAAACCAATCAAAACAAGTCCAAACCCAAACCCAAAACCCTACGGATAACATTATAACAACATAAAATAACAGAATAACCCATATGTTTTTGTATTTTTAAAACCCACATGTGATAGGTCGATTAAAATTGAAAAGCATAATAATCCAAACAAGAAATTAAGCATAATAATACAAACAAAGAAATTAAGCATAATGGTTAAAAATAGAAGCCTGTTTCTGTTTTGGGAAGTTGAACGAACCGAGCGACAAGTACGGAACAGAGTGGTGACAAAAAGGCATGAGAATCCTACGGTTAAGATCGAGTCATGTCGTTTGACTTTGGAGAAATAGTGGGAGACCCATTTGCCACCACAGCAGTGGCACTATATATATACACTTCTCTCGCCTCTCCCCCTTATTTCTCTCTCCTTTCACTTTTCTCCCAACCCCTTTTTCATTTTCATTTTATTTGTTGAGTTAAAATTAAAGAAACAAACTAACAATGTCGACCGAGAAAGAGAGAGAGACTCAGGTTTACCTTGCCAAGCTTGCCGAGCAAGCCGAACGCTATGAAGGTTGATACATTTTACGTTGTATCCCTTTTTCTGTTGCGCCATTGTGGCAAATTAGTTGGTCACATTTGACTTTAACCCTCAGACCCACCATGATTTTTTTTTTCAATATGTTAATATATTATTTTGTTTTTTTTTTTCATGGGTATCGTCAAAAATTAGTTGGTCACATTCAACTTTAGCCATCAGACCCACCATGGTTTTTCTTTTTCCAATGTGTTAATACATTATTTCGTAGTTTCTGTCATGGGTATCGTCGCAAATTAGTTGGTCACATTCGACTTTAAAGATCAGACCCACCATGTTTTTTTTTTCCAATGTGTTAATACATTATTTCATCGTTTCTGTTATGGGTATCGTAAGAAATTAGTTGATCACATTCGACTTTAAAGATCAGACCCACCGTGTTTTTTTTTTCCAATGTGTTAATACATTATTTCGTCGTTTCTGTTATGGGTATCGTCAGAAATTAGTTGGTCACATTTGACTTTTAAAGTTAAACTCACATCATTTTTGATGGTGTTTTTTTCAGAATGTATTAGTATGTTATTTCGTTGTTTATGTTATGGGTATCGTCGGAAATTAGTTGGCCACATTCGACATTAGTAGTTAGACTCATCATCTTTGAACGTAGTTATTTTTCCCAATGTATTAATACATGATTTCGTTGTTTTTGTTATGGGTATCGTCGGAAATTAGTCGGCCACATTCGACTTTAACAGTCAGACCCATTATCTTTGACCATAGTTATTTTTCCCAATGTATTAATACGTTCTTTCGTCGTTTTTGTTGTGGTATTGTCGCAAATTAGTTGGTTTCATTTGACTTTAAAGATCAAAGTTCAAAATTGGTATATATTTCCGAATGAATTTTACATTGTATCGTCGTTTCTGTTATGGGTATTGTCGCAAATTTGTTGATCACATTTGACTTTAAATATTAAAATTCATAGTCGTTGACATTTTTTTTTTTTTTCTGAATGTATTATACACTATATCGTTGTTTCTGTCACGGTAATGTCGCGAATTAATTGGCCACATTCGACTGTAAATGTCACGGTAATGTCGCGAATTAATTCGCCACATTTGACTTTAAATGTCAAATATAGTTTAGATCGCTGTTGTTGACTTATAAATGTGGCCACCCATTTGGGATGGTGTGAGTAGTTTTTTTCGATAATGTTGTTCAGATCCGGGTTATTGGGTTATGAGTGGTTTATTTTGATTTGTTGTTTCTGTAACTTTCATTTGTGTGATTTTGTGGTTATAAGTTGAAGTGACAGGATAATATTATGTGAATCGGTGATGATGATCTAAGAGTTGTTTGTTTTTTGTCAATGTGATGTTTGTAATAAATCTGAGGATGAACATCGGTACATTTTTCGGGGTATATGAATGAAATGCGTTTGTTTATAGATTAGAATGTCATCGAATTTGTTATTTTTCAAAATTTCAGTTATTTGTTAGTACCTTCCTGTAAGTAATCCTTTATTAATTTTGCTTTTAGTGATTCGTAGTATGTGTTCAGAATCCTAATTTGTGTTAGTTATTTGAGGTTAATGTATTTTTAAGGTGATAAAATTTGTAAAGAGAATGTTTTTATGGATCTACTGGAAACTCCACTTATCGTCACTAGTTTGGACCTCTCCAGACCCTGCTTTTGGCGAGATACATAATTGGTTCTGGTGGTTAGAAAGATTTTTAGAAAAGATTGAGATAGTTAGAAGTATTGTTTCAGCTTCCTTGGGTTATAGTGGGTGGACGTACGGGTTGGTTAGCAACTGAACTTGATATGTAATAGTAATACAATGAAGTTTGTGTAAATCTTAGCAATTATCTATTTGGTCGACATTTTCAAGCCCAAACATAAAGTGGACCAACTCTACTGCTTCTTATAGTCCTTTGTTTTCCCTGAATGGTTTGAGTTTCAGTATGATAATTGAATTATTTGATTAAAACTGTGTAATGTAGGATCTTTTTTGATGTGTGTCCCTGGGGGCATGAAATATATGTTAGTAAACTCATAATACTAATTCTGGATGTATGTAGAAATGGTCGAGTGCATGAAGACAGTTGCCAAACTAGATGTTGAGTTGACTGTGGAGGAGAGGAATCTCCTTTCTGTAGGCTACAAGAATGTCATTGGTGCTCGAAGAGCCTCTTGGCGTATAATGTCTTCTATTGAGCAGAAGGAAGAATCAAAGGGAAATGAGAACAATGTCAAGCTCATCAAAGACTACCGTCAGAAGGTAGAAGATGAGCTCACTAAAATCTGCCAGGACATCTTGGCTATCATTGATTCACATCTGGTTCCTCATTCTGGTAGCGGAGAAGCCACTGTTTTCTACTACAAGATGTAAGTCATATTGCCTTGTGAGAGACGTACTGACTTTCTTTGAGTGTCATGGCATTAGATGAACTGCTCAGTAGCTGAACAGTGTTCACCTTGGAAATTGATTATTCTATTGGTTAGGCTCTTCTTCGGCTGATGCGTCTTTGGAATCTATTTGAGAATTTTTCATTGCAATATTTGGTCTGCTTATTCATGCCTGCTTGTCCCTCGTATTATTAGGATTTAGGGAACATGACGAGGAGACACATTTTGGCAGTTTATTTATCTTACAGTTGCTACTATATTGCCACAACCTTGGACCACTTTTTTCCCACATTCATAGGAACTTGACAAATGTTAGTGAAGGTGGCTGATAGGACACATGTTTTAGTGGGGTGTTCCTTGATCGTCTTATGCTCTTGATTTTTCAACTTCAGGAAAGGTGACTACTTCCGGTATCTTGCTGAGTTTAAGACAGATCAGGAAAGGAAGGAAGCTGCAGATCACTCATTGAAGGGCTATGAGGCATGTTCATTTCATAATCCTGTTACGCCCAGCCACTCACTTCTGTTTTGTATATTTTTATGTCTAACTGTGGCAATTCTTGTTTTTAGGCGGCTTCAGCCACAGCGAATACCGATTTGCCTTCTACCCATCCCATTCGTCTTGGTCTTGCTTTGAACTTCTCTGTTTTCTACTATGAGATCATGAATTCTCCAGAAAGGTAAACTATAGCAACACCATTTTAATATCTTTCGCAATGCTAATAGAGCTGCTCAATCTGAACTTTGCGCATGCCTAATCCATTTGCAGGGCATGCCATTTGGCCAAGCAAGCATTTGATGAAGCCATAGCAGAATTGGACACTTTGAGCGAGGAGTCGTACAAGGATAGCACCCTGATTATGCAGCTATTGAGAGACAATCTCACTCTCTGGACTTCTGATTTGCCCGAAGATGGAGGTACACATTCTAATATTCTAATACAACACCTATTTGGCGCCATGTCATATCTATGATATTCCGTGACTTCCCTTATTTAATACTCCGTATGTAACATTGTTTATTCTATTTTGTGAGTGAGATATTAATCTGATCCTGAATACCATCATGCAGGTGAGGAGAATGTCAAGACTGAGGAATCCAAACCTGCGGAGCCTGAAGTAAGTTGTTGAATCTTGATGGTCTGAATGGTATCCCACAATTAGTTTCTTTCCTTTGTAATGTTCTTTAATGTTCTCAGGCACAGCAGCAGTGATGCATTGATGCTTAACCATAGGCTCAAATGTCAAGGTGACGTGCAAGATTTGGATTGGTTCCCCTTATATTTCCTCAAAAAGCATCATTGGAGGCACAAAGTTTTGGGTGCCAAATTTTGCGCTGTAGAAGTGATAAGTTAGAGACAATCGAGTGCTCTCTTATCTGCTTTCGGCTTAGATTTGTTCTTTGCTGTTTCTTTTACTTTGCTACACATTTTTAACAGTTTGTACCAAAAAAAAAACATTTTTAACAGTATCGATTTGTCTTATTGCAATTGTAAGCTCTTTTATATTACAATTGCAATGGGTTTTGCCTTTTTAATGTTTTTGTTGTGTGTTATAAAATTATGACTCATTTGTAGTTCAGACTTCAGATTGAGTGAATTTGCACCTGTGTTCTTGGTGTACTCGCTTTTTTGCAACTTTTGTTTGAGTTGAGAGGGGCTAACAGTCACGGTCATGAGCTGGATATTCCAGCTTATGGCGACGTCTTAAGAACTGTACCTACAGCCGAGTAGAATTCTCTCGAGTCTTATGCCCCGACTCAAAGGTTGTCGTTGCATGTTTGTTTAAACCCTTTAAAGAAACATTTAAGATTAGTGTATGCTCATTGTACATTCCAAGCCAAATAAAAAGGCTCAATATCAACCAACGGAAAACAATAAATCCATCCACCTTGACTGATGAGTTACTGTAGCTTTCGTGCTTTATCTAAAAAACATTTTTTTAGTAAAGTCTCTAAGAACATTTTTTTAGTAGAGTCTATAATTTTAATGTGAGACCAATTTCATACATACACTAAGGCTCCGTTTGGTTTGTAGGAAGTTCGTTTTCTTGGAAAATCATCTTCCATGAAAATCATTTTCCCATGAGACAATTGAGTTCTTAATCTATTTTCCCTTATTTTGTTGTACAAGGAATATTATGGAGAGAAGACAAAGAAAGTAGAACAAAGGAGGGAGAAGGGAGGAAAATGTGTATTTCAAGTATCAGAAAGGAAAATTGGTTAAACTATGAGGAAAATGATCTTCCTCCCAATATTTCAACTTTATTTTCCCTGTCCAAACCAAACAAAGGAAAACTAAGAAAATCATTTATTATCCACGAAAAAACCTCCATTAGGCCCCGAAAGTGAATCGGACGAAAATTGTCTAAAGGTATCCTAGACACGTGCAATGAAGAATAAAACAAGAAAATTGGCAAAAATTATCCTAGGCGTAGTCCAAACCATAGGTTTTGTCCATTACACACATGTTCGAATCGAGCGATAAACACACCGTAAATCTATCAAGACGAAAGAATGACATTGCCATATGCTCTAATTATACTCCAATACACCCTAGGAGCACGCTACTTCATTTTCAGAGATTTTTGCGGAAAATCAAAAATTGATCAAAAAAGCCGGTTTTTGTGAACTATTGTCCATGAAAAAAACCTCGTTTAGGTCTTGAAATGGAATCGGCCTAAAATTAGCTGGAGGCATCCTAGACACATGCAATGAAAAATGGAACAATAAAATTGGCATAAAGTAGCCTAGGCATAGCCCAAACCATCGGTTTTGTCCATTATTCACATGCTCGAATCGAGCGATAAACACACCGTAAATCTATCAAGACGAAGGAATTTCATTGCCATATGCTCTAATTATGTTCCAATACACCCTATGAGCACGTTAGGTCACTTTTGGAGATTTTTCCGTACAGTAAAAAATCGTCCCAAAAAGCCCCTTTTTGTGAACTATTGTCCACGAAAAAACCTTGTTTAGGCCCCGAAATGGAATCTGACGAAAATTGTCTGGATGCATCCTAGACACGTGCAATGAAGAAAAGAACAATAAAATTGGCAAAAATTATCCTAGGTGTAGTCCAAACAATCGTTTTTGTCCATTACTCACATGTTCGAATCCATCGATAAACACACCGTAAATCTATCAAGACGAAGAAATGACATTGCCATATGCTCTAATTATGCTCCAATACAACCTAGGATCACGCTAGGTCATTTTCGGTGATTTTTCCGTACAATCAAAAATCGTCCCAAAAAGCCCGTTTTTGTGGACTATTATCCACGAAAAAACCTCCATTAGGCCCCGAAATGAAATCGGACGAAAATTGGCTGGAGGCATCCTAGACACATGCAATGAAGAATGGAACAAGAAAATTGGCAAAAATTATCCTAGGCGTAGTCCAAACCATCGTTTTGTCCATTACTCACATGTTCGAATCGAGCGATAAATACACCGTAAATCTATCAAGACGAAGTAATGACATTGCCATATACTCTAATTATGCTCCAATATAACCTAGGATCACGCTAGGTCATTTTCGGAGATTTTTCCGTACAATCAAAAATCGTCCCAAAAAGCCCGTTTTAGTGGACTATTATCTACGAAAAAACCTCCATTAGGCCCCGAAATGAAATCGGACGAAAATTGGCTAGAGGCATCCTAGACACGTGCAATGAAGAATGGAACAAGAAAATTGGCAAAAATTATCCAAGGCGTAGTCCAAACCATCGTTTTGTCCATTACTCACATGTGTTAATCGAGCGATAAACACACCGTAAATTTATCAAGACGAAGGAATGACATTGCCATATGCTCTAATTATGCTCCAATACACCCTAGGATCACGCTAGGTCATTTTCGGTGATTTTTTCCGTACAATCAAAAATCGTCCCATA